>JAKTVN010000020.1:0-237562 GCA_030557235.1 Nakazawaea populi
TGTTGTTGTTGTTGTTGTTGTTGTTGTTGTTGTTGTTGTTGTTGTTGTTGTTGTTGTTGTTGTTGTTGTTGTTGTTGTTGTTGTTGTTGTTGTTGTTGTTGTGTATTCATATGTTGAGCTGGTTCCCTTACAATTTGATCCTGCTTTACCTGTGAAGGAAGGTCCATCAGTTCTTGAGGATGTGACGATATTGGTGGATGTTGAAGGGTTGTGATGGAAGGTAGATTTCTGACAGGATTTGACATTATGAGGTGTGTTTAATCCCGGTGTGAGCACCCCTTATCGTTGCTGTTGTTCTGGAGACAATTTTGTGTTTGACAATTGACAATAAACGCTAAACCTCTTCGTCGATGTTTATTTTTCTTTGAAAAATTTTTACCTGATTCGGGAATACGTCGAAAGAATGTTTGTATGTCTGTCGATGTAGGACGGGCCACCTTCTGATAACGGTATTAGTAAGTGATATGTTTTTGATTGGAATGACCGGAAAGGTGAGATGCGGTTTTGTGACTTGTGTCTATCTCATAAGATGTTAATCAATATACGTTTCTCTTATCGATCTTATCTGACTGATTACAAGAATTTTTTTTCCTTTTGGCAAAAATTTTCAATCAATTTTTGTCGTGCGAGGTTATAAATACGAACGTTCTGCACGCACTATTGACACGACAGATACCTCTCATTCTTCTTAACTACAACTTTTATCATTATAATTACTTATACAAAATGAGTGAACAATTGAGAAGGCTAACAAAGACATTGGTGAGTGTAATAAATGTCTTTCTAACTTTTGCTAAGTGGTGTTTATCTTAGCACAAGTATTTTCAGACATTTTTTGCGAAGTTTCAGATAGCGGATACGAAAAAAATAATTGCAAGATCTCTATCTCATCAAAAGCAATTTCAGTACACTTTACTGGATAAGCAAATCATCAAGAGATCATCATTCAGACTCTCAAAGAGCGACAAATATGGTTTACAGCAAAGTATTTCCTATAAGTATTGCAAAGACATTGACATTTCTCACTACTCAAAGGAGATGTACAGAGCGCCCCAATAATTTGCCACCTTCCTCCGGATCCAAAATTAAAAAAACTGAACCCGCAAAAAGAAAAAAAAAATTGATAAATGAACACGATTGGTTAACTTGATCAAATGAAATACAATTCATCCTTCCATCCTGGTTGTGTCCGAAGAGTATACAATTCTCGTGATATCGCGCCGTTTTAGTTTGTCCACTACACGTCTTTGATATTATCGCCTGTTTTACAAAGTACATGGACCGAAAAAATTACTCTAGGATGCGAAGTCTTAAACATATATTATTTGTAATGCACGGGCTAGTGCGAAATTGTAGGTGAAGTCAGTCTGGCCTCTTTTCATCAAAACTGCCTCAATACATATTATCCAAATTCGGAGATTACCAGATTGAGGATCTTATTTTGAGTGTGCAAAAGTACTCACATCCTTGAATATTAACCGCGCTTGGAGTACTGTATCTTGGCCAAGGGTACAATATGGGTTAAACCACGGGATTTGACGGCGAGTGCTCTTCCACCAAGGATGAAATGCATTTCTATGATAGTAGCTGCAGTGTCGTGCATATATGTGTAAGTTTATAGATTTTTAAGGCTAGCCCAAATTCAAAACAATACTCAACGACACAATTCCTGCAATTTTGTCTTTCTACTATGAGAGTGTTTTTGAAACGGATAGATTGTCTCTACATCGATCAAATCAGTGACAGATCTTTTCAAATATGAATTAGTGTCGTCCAAGGATTTTGTCCGAGTTATAACTGAAATAAGACTGACTTTTATTAAGCAGAAACCAGTATGTATGTGTTTAATTACCCGTACAAGTATAAACATATGTGCTCGTTTCAGCATGAATCTAGTACTCTACATAATTCAACAAGGACTAAATTCACCAAATTAATTATTCTTCTAGCATTCGTGGCATGCTGAATCTTATTATTTTTAGTGACTTTTGCCCGCCCGCTCACTGAGTCAAATTCCGAATTTTCAATAGCCATCTATTTGTCCAAAAAATAATTATGAAAATTTGAGTTAAAAACAAAAATACCTCGTCTGTACGATTACGTTACAAGCATTTACAAATATCGGTATCAATTATTAGGTAGAAAGTTAGTTTTTTTCACTTTCTTGTATTTGATAATAATCAACCTATAATGAAAGATTTACACACATTTTTGATGAGCGATTAATGACGTGCAGACAATATCAATTTCTCATCATCCTTACTTTCGTAGTGATGATGTCATCAAACAGCCCCTCCTAGTTGGGTGTGATTGGATAATCGTTGACAAAAAAAAACGGCTTGTCATGAGGTGATGGGCTGGTACGCTGTTGTGTTGTGTTGACATTAGACGTTGTAATATGTCATGGAATTAAACATAGCCACTTAATTGCTGAAGGTGCATGGCATGCAGAAATTAAAGATGATGCTATATGTTGTCTGATATAAAAGGTCAGCGTTCGGTATTGAATCATTAAGTCTGAGGCTAATGCGTGGCCCTTTATGTGGCTTCCCGATACTAACCTCATCACGTAGCTTATAGAAAGATTTAACATCCCACTGACTTATTTCAGTGGAAGTAAATAAACTTTGTCACCATTAATTCCGTAGCTACTTACCTTGTTATTCAGGGTTTCAGCTGTATTCTTTGCCCCCAATCTAGTTCTTGTGCCATACAAAAGAATAAGGGTTAATGAATTTCTGATATTTTTAACTAGGCGGTTTAAGATAAAGTACACTACAGTTCTCCTTACTCGAATACGCCAATAAGGTAAGGGTCTCATATCTCGAATCATCTAAGATGATCTCTCTGTTAATTTGATCATGTAGAAAGGCTTCTCTCCTGTTTTAATCTGTCTTCTGTTTCTGTTTCTTTGATATTTCTTTTGAGTAGGTCAAAGTATATAATTTATCGCTAAAATCACTTTGTCCATCAAAGATAAAAACAAAATACAAAAACATAATTTAAGAAACCAACACTGTCTCTCTTCTTGAAGGTACATCTCATACGTTCCCTATACAGAACAATCAATCTTTCTCTTATCATCTTCTGTTCAGTATGAAATTGAACTTCTGGACTTTACTGGGCTTATCTTTGATATCTTTTGTTGAAGCTACTCCTCCAGCATGTTTCTTGGAATGTCTTAACGAATACGCGCGCTGGTGTCCTAACGCCCACACCGACATCAGATGCCTTTTTGATAACAGGGATGCCATGATAGGTTGTTTTACGGCAAAGTGCCCATCATCGCATTTTTATTCTGCCAGAGATCATTTTCTTGGTGTTTGCCTAGATTTTCTCGGTGCTATTTCCTATCCTTCTCCAACTCCTTCTACTGTCGCCTCATATTCTACTGTGCATTGGAAAGGGGCAACTGACAGTGATGAGAATTTGTCGCTGTTACAACTGGAAACATCACAACTTGTTGATAGAACTGATAGATCATCGCTGGCGCAGACGGTAGCTGAACATCAAAAAGACCAAGGTATCATCAACATGGGATCGAGATCGATACCAAACAACAATAAACAACTTGAGTCTCCAACGATTCCACAGATCAAACGTATTGGGAACGTTATCCCCATCAGATCAACTGGCGAAACTTGAAATAAGCGAGCTACAGAAGATTGAGGAAGGTTTTCTGCCAGTAGAAAAGAATATTGGCAATGGTGAGCAACAAGGCATATCAAATTTTACACGGAAGCCGCCATATCAGGTCAAAGGTCGCTTACCTGATTTCTCAAAGATGAAACTAGTCAACAGATTGACGACAGATGAGGGTTTGGGGAGATCTAGAATCAAATCGAAACTTGCAAAGTAAGAGAAGTTATCTATTTCAAGCTTTTTTCCAAAATGGTGTGATTTTAACGTAAGTAGTTTTTCAAGTGGCTTGTGAATTACTTAATGTTGCGTTTAAATTTTTTTTTTTGCCTATTATTGATAACGTAATGCTTCTATTAAAAAGAATGCCTTTGAATTCCTATGCACTAAAACGATCTGTAATATTACATCTCAATTGCAATGCTAGCATACCATCTTAATGCAGGTTTAGAATTTTCACCGGAAATTTTGATCGTCAACGACAAGACTGTTACAGTTACTGCAGTTCATTGAAAGCTGCACCAAGTCGGTCTTATATTCCGTCTGTATAGCAGCAACATAAAAAGTACCAAAAAAAAAAAAATTGCAACCGAGTTATGGTGAATCGAAAAATAGAAAAACGCAAAACGAACGCGCATTGCGTTCATCTCTCAAAGATGCCATGAAGTTGTAATTATTGCCGGAACATGTAATTCAGGTTGAACTGAGCCTTGGTGGATTTTAATCAGAAACGTATTCAAATTAATAGCAACAATACATGAACAATTAATATTGTATGCGAAGCCTTAGTACTACTCTTCAAGCATATAATATTAGTGTCCTGTGCAGACGGCAAAAGTAGCCAAGGTTTGCAATAATCGAACTTAAGGATTGAACGTTAGATAATTTACACGGACACATAGAAAGAGAGAGAGAGAGACAGGAAAATTAGTTGATTCTGTTTGGTGATCAATGTTTTTGTTTGATCTAATAATATCATTCATTACCCGGTTAAAATTTTTATCATTTTTTTCTCGGACTCCTTTGAAGGGCTTTCATTTTCGAGAGAAGAGCTGTAATTGAATTTTTCGTTTTTTTTCCAGCGGTGGTGGCAGTGACGTTTAACGTTCACCAATAATTTAGATGATTAACTTCGGTATCTACTATTTGTTGTGTGGCTCTGTGGCTTTATATACGCAGAGATTCAGGGTTGAAAATTTGTTGAGACTGCTTACATGAATTTCAAAGAATAAGTAATAATAAATTTCCAGAGACAAGTAGGGTAAAGTATGTATACATACATCAATTGAAAAAAAAAATATCATAAAAAAAAAATTCGAATAACATTTCAAAAACAATTATATTAAGTAAGCCGTCCCAAAAATCTGTATTTAGAGAAGTAACCTCACTACTCAAATACAAAGTATAAGTGATAAAAACAAATTCAAGACCAATATCATTGAGATCGTAACATATGGTGGTTGGTGTTGTATTTTAACCGTAAAAAAATTTCATTTTTCCCTCTTTTCATGACATAAATTCCAGAGTAGGACGAGCTGTAGGTTCCAATGGATCAAGAGCGTTGAAATCTCCAAAGTAACCATAGGCGTTCAAGTCGAAATTGAATGGGGTCTGAATGTAATCACCGGCATCGCTGTTAGCCTTTTCAACAGCGGAAATGTCCAAGCTATTTTGTAAGTCGTTAAAATTAGTTGCATTGATGGATGCATCTTGCTGGAATGGATTTATGTTGTTGAAATTTATTTGCTGTTGCTGTTGTTGTTGTTGTTGTTGCATCCAGTTCCACTCTTTGGTGGCTGCAGCGATATCAAATTTTGGTAACTCCAAATCTTTCAAACTCAATTCCTGATTTGGAGCTGAGTTGATTCTGGTATGTGATGATGATGATGATGGTTGTGGCGGTGCATCCAGCTTTTGACTAGGCAATTTGATCTGATAATCCTTGAATTGAGGCTGATGCTCATTGTACAAGATATCAAATGAATTTAGTGTATCAGCATTGGTGTTATTGAAAATTGAATCAGATAATGAGTTGTTAATCGAAAGTTGATCCAACAACAAGTCATTAGTCAATGGCAACATTGTGTATTGAGTAAAATCAACACCAGGTTTCTGGGATAATACAGGAGAAGCATAACTCTTACCAACAATTGAATTGGTTGACTGTGGAGTGGCGATTAACTCATCCAAGGTAGTGGTGGTGGAGTATGGAGAGTCACGTTTGTTTTCGGTCTCTGTGGGAGATGACATATCGGTATCTTCCAACTTCACCTTGGAAGCCCTAGCCTTGGCCAGAGCCGTTGTATTGGTGCCGCTAGTTTGTTCGTCAGATGGTGATGACGTTGGATTTGTGATGCTTGTGCTCATAGTAATAGCCTTTTGAGAAGATAAACTTCCATGACGATCGATGTACTTCTTGACAAACTCCCAACATTTATCTCCATATACTTTTGGAGTCAATCCAGTCACACTTTTGAACACTCTGTGGAAATGCCATGGCGATAATTTCGATTTATTTGCCAACTCTTTGAATCCCAAGACACCTCCTCTTCTTCTTCTCTTCTTGTTGCCACTGGCTTTGTCCTCCAGCAGCTGTTGTTGTTGTTCATGCAGTCTCAGTTGTTGTCTGACAATGTTGTTTTGATCTTCATGTATTTGTAATGCAGTAGACGCAGCAGCCAAGGCAATGTGACGACAAGCCAAGTCAACAAGCTTGACATGATCAGTTTCATTTTTTGTAACATTACTCGATGTATTCTTCGAAGCAGTGGCAGAGTTGAGATGAATTGCTGGTACCGATCCCCTTCTCAATTTACTCTTACGCATGACAGCTTCTCTGATATTTTGGCTCTCTGGATCATCATCGTCTAAAGGTGGAACAAATCCAATCTGAGAATTGACTGCGGCAACAGTTTGGATCAATAAGTCAACATCAATTGAAATGGTGTTCAAGTCGTTATCATCATTAGAGATCAAACAGTGAGGACATTTGACAAATCCAGCAGTAACTGCTTCTTCAGCATTCTGAGCGAACACAACTTCTGATTTCAAACTTGTCTGCAAGCTCAAGTCACAATTGGGACGACAACATATCTTCGAACTCTTGTTGCAAACGATGAATTTATCGGAAGCAAAAGGGTCATTGAATTGATAAGCATTCCACTTGGATGATTCAGTTAAGTATGGCATTGTGGTATTGGTGTATATATTGATTTGTAAAAAGTTGAATCTTCGATGTGGTGGTGGGTGATAGCCAAACGTATCAGTACCCGAGAATAAGTTATGTAATAGGCTATAGTAATCTGATTATTATAGATGATATAATGGGTCTTATTACTATATGTGAAACCAAAACTTGTACTGGATATATAGTAGTAGTATTTGAAATAGTACTGGAATCTCTTTTTGAAACAATTGACAGATAGGTATATCTATCTGTATATATATGATTAATTAAGCCAAAGACAATAACAAACTGAAGAGGAGTTTATTACTTAATAAATTGTGCTTTTATTCTCTTTTTTTTTTTTTTTTTTTGAAATTCTTTCTAAGAATAATAATAAATAATGCGCACCGTATGCCTGTCGTATTAATCTGACATTATTTTGATGACATAATTCTGGCACGAATGACACACAGGGGATATAGGCTGTGCATGATGCACGCATCAAAACTTGAGTCAGCTACATTGCATTGCAGATTAAAAACTCTCCTTTTTTTTGCCAAACATTGAAGTTATACACGAGATAATTTGTGGCTGATGACTACTACTCATTTGTTCCACCGTTCTAATGGCAGCGCAGCCATCGATGTCTTGAACGCGTTAACTACCGTTTAAAATACGTAAGCATTTGTTTTTTTGTTACTTTAATCCTTTTCTCTTCACCACTCCAACATCATCATACATGCAGACACCGTGTGGTAATATTAGGATTGGTGATACACACACACGGAGGGAAGATATTTATCTTCACCAACATGCTGTGAATTGGCAATATTTTATCTTTCTTAAATCGTTATCTATATTCAATTTCATAGCACATGAATTTCCAACTTTCTTTCTCTTCTTCATCTCCAAGAAACCTCGACTTTAACCTCTCTTTTTTCCCTCTAATCCCTAATTCTCATCGTAAATTTTGAAGGCAATGCGATGCTTTCCATAAAAAAGCGAGTCTGGACGGCAAGCCTCTTTGGCATCGGTCAATAGTGAGTTTTTTTTTTTCGGTTTACCGTTCACAATACAACAAATTTTCCGGTGATGCAAGCAAGATATCTTGTTGTTGTTGTTGTTGTTGGTGAAATTTTTGACTAAAATCCACAGGTTTTCGATCTTTTCTCTTTGATGAATTCTGTAAAATGTATTGATGAATTTTCATTTTCCCACCCAAAATTCGCCAATTGTTTCCCCTTGTATTTTTAAAAGGAAAAAAATCAAAAGAAACGATTACATAATATTAAAAAGCCACAAAAAGGATGTGTCAATATGCTGCATACAGGCCTTTATGACCTGCATGAATTGTATTTTTTATTTTTTGCCTTTTTGTTTCAGCTCATCCCCGAATTCAGAAGATCGCCAGCTATACAAATCAACCATAACTGGATCGTTTAGGCGTACCACCAAACACCTTTGAAATTCTTCGATCAACTATTGGTCACGAAAGGCCAAACCAGTGCTGCTCTCGATCCTGGTAAAAAATTACAACCACCACTAGATCGGATTTGTCGAGCTCGGAATTTCATCTCCTCGCACACGCATACTACATCTGGTCCACCTACCTTATTCAGAATTTTGTTGCGTTTGGCAATTTTCCGCTTGGGCCAGTCTGATTTCAAATGTAACGACCACGCGTTACACATTGCAGGTACTTGATACATTAATTTGTTCAATTTGTAAATGCAAAGTCTTTTCTTCTAAGACGAATATTGCTACTGAATCTCGCCTAAATCGTTTTAACCCATGACTGGCTTGAAATCATTTGATATCTCTTTCTGAAGGCTCAGTTTTTTTTTTTTTTTTTTTTATAAATATTTCCGAACCTAATCAACTCTACCGAGTTCACCTAGTAAAAACGCCTAGAAGCCTGAAATTTTACATCAAAAAGTGCGATTGAGTTCATAAGTTTCAGGTAAAGTAGTTGCTGCGTTTCAAATCTACTCGTAACTTCCTACCTTGACGTCAAGCTAAGCTTATATATAATAAACGGTTATTTACAAGTGAGCTAAAATCTAACATCCGCAAAATCCTTCACTTTATTGTTGTTGTTGTTGTTGTTGATTTCATACAATAGTTGAGGCCAAGAATATTAGCACAATTGGTAGTGTCCTTTGTCACCTATTGTCGCGAAATGGTCTATGATAAAAGTTTAATGTTTTTTGTTTGCCTGCTCAAAAATAATCGATAGGGCTTGCTATGTTCTGATTACGTCATGTTTGTTTCGTCTTGTCTATCTGCCTGCTTGCTTCAACTTTGGAATATATTTCAATGCAGGGGTAATGATACGATGTTTACCAATAAATAGGCAATGGCTGCCATCGCAGATCCAACACCATTACATAACTATTCTGCAATAGGACAGCTATTGACTCGGTGCTTAATTAAGCGCAATGGAGAATAAGGCCGTTTGGATCGAAGGACATTCGCACTCCGATAGTTTAATTAAGCTCAGTTTCTGTTTGGTGACTGACTCATCAAGCTGGTTGTAGTTGGTAACTGTGACCCTCGGACAAATGTTAAGTGATCTTTATTTTATCGACATAGATAGCAACTGAATCTTCAACGAAAGAATAGGGCTTATTAGATAGCTGCAGACGACCGGAACTAGAACAGACAATCTGAATTAAAACGATTCTTAACTCTTGGGCTAGTCATCTATAGATTGTCTCCACAGCCTAACAACAACTATATGAATTAATTTTGTAGTTTTTAAGCAATATTTCTTCATGCTCAGCGAGCTAGTTTTTAAATCAACGTCCAACAAATATAGGTTAGTCGACCGCCATTAAAATACAGGCTTTCTCCACCTGAACTACAAACAAAATTAGGTTCACTGGATAGGATGAGTGTAATTTATTTGAGGTAATTGCACCAGTATTGTCGCAACGAGGGAATGAGGTTTCTCTCTTTGAAACTTGAATTTAAATATACTACTTCTTTGCCGATAGAAAAAAAACACGTGCACTAATGATCAATATGAGCATAATAATAATCCAATTCATCTGATTTGAGAATGCTAAACGGATAAACACACAGAGAATAAGAAAAAAATGTGTCCTATTGTAATAGTGTCAAATTGAAGAAGAAATAGAATTTCCTCCAGACCAGTAAATTTAATTTTCCAAGACTGATTGATTTGGCACAAGGTATCATTAGCTGGTCTCATAATCAAGAATGCTGGCAATAAATGAGGTCTCGAACATTGTTAAGAGACATTCACCACATCATACAGCTAATTTGAAGTACGGTTGGGTGGTGTTTTTTTTCATTGATCTTTTGTACCCAGTGTATCTATGGTTTACCAAATCCATATACAACAAGAGATGGGCACAAACGGGTAGGTCAACTTCATATATTAGACTAGTGTCAATTTCATTGCCTGTGAAGGTGTTGATTTGGACTTTACTCTTAGTCTTGATTGGGTTTTGGAATTTTCAAACTGGTGAGTTGTTTGTCATACACATCAAGCGATTTGGAAGAATCTCATACGTGTTGATACCCTTGGATATCTTTCTCACTTTTAGACCTTCACCATTACCTTTAAATAATTACCTCGACCTCCTAGTACTACATAAATGGACTTCGAGATTAATCATCGTCTGTGCCATATTTCATTCAATTGGGTTTTTTGTCAAATGGAGCATAAACAAGGAATTATACAAAACTGGTAAGGCCTTGAACGTATTGGGAGTGATTGCATTTGGATTTTTCGACATTTTACTCATTCTATCAATAAGGCCAATTAGAAGATTTTTCTACAAATCGTTTTATGTTTTTCATATGCTCACCGTATGGGTGACGGTTTTTTTGATCGGCTTTCACGCAAGACCCGGAGTCACTTTTTATTCGGTGATATGCCTACTGTTGTTGATATATCAGATTGGATTCAGGATCAAATCAACTCAGAGAATCAAGAAATTATCTGTCAAGAGACCGGATGGGGCATCTCTTTCGTTGGTGACTATGTCTAGAATGAATTTACCAACCGTTTTCGGGCCAGCGTCACATGTTAGACTCTCATACACTTTAAGTAATCCAAAGAGTTGGCTTTTGCCTTCACACCCATACACTGTTGCATCATTAGCTCAAGAAAATGACATCAAATTGATCGTGAGAGAAACACAATTTGTAATAGACCCATTTCATAATTACTCAATGGCAGGACCGTACGAGTCACTCCCATTGAATTTTTTTCAAACAGCAGAAAATATATGTTTGATATGTGGGGGTTCAGGTATATCCTTTGGACTCCCGATTTACAACCATTTCAAAAGAAATTCAATGGATTTCATCAATATTAAACTAATATGGGTGACTAAAAATAAAAACGATTTATATTTATTGAAAGAGTTGAACATCAAAGGAATTGAAATTTATATATCACAAAATGTTGAAGAAGTGACATCGGAGGAAGGTTCAAATTCTACAGAGTATGAGCAGTTTTTGATCAATGACTCTGACTCAGATAATCAATTGAGAAACTCCATGGATTCTTTTGATTTGGAACTGAATCCATTCAATGACTCCAACAAGATAATTGAAGATTCATCAAATATCAAGGAGAAAAACTTGATTCATTATGGTACTAGGCCAAACTTTGAATCATGTTTCAAGAAAAATTTGGCCAAGACTGCAGATAATGCTAACAAGTGGGTCATAGCTTGTGGAACCACATCTTTGATCGATGACAGTGCCCGTTTCTCCAAAAGATATGGTACTAGATTCTACTCAGAAGTTTACGCAATGTAAGTAAATAGTGCATGCCTTATTTATACAATAATATAGATTTTCAAACTCAACTATTTATTCATATCATTTTACGTCTCGTATTGAATAATTTCATATATACCGAAACAATCTTCAGGTTTCCTAATTTTCAAAAAGGAGTGATTATGATAAATGGAAGTTCGATGGTATCTTTGATTCAGAATTCCTTCAAGTAATTGTTCAAAGTATCTCTCTGTTGGCAGTTTTCAAACTTGAATGAAGCTGCCAACTCGTCCAACTCTTCAAATGACAAGTCCTTGAAGTATGATGCGAAAACGTGTGTGAAATACTGACTCAACAATGTTTCCCTGATAGCTCTATTGACGTACTGATCAATGCCCCATGTCTTTGGATACAACAGAGCTCTATATTTCTCGGGGATCACCTCGTTGAAATGACTTTTCAAATCATCATAGACTTTCTCATACTTAGGATCTGCATCTCTTCCCCAACAATCAAGTCCTAATTTTTTGGAAGTCAAAAACCAATCACTCAACAATTGAAACCATTTCGATTTTGGAGAGACGTAAACCAAACCTTGATATCCAATATCCTTGTAAACCCAGATCGACCAGCAAATCGGAGAGTCATCACCTGATGGGTCACCTTTACGGTAAATTTCCAATTGATCCCTTAAAACCTTGTACCGTCTCTCATTAGTGGCTTCAACGTCAGTATCACCTCTTACTTTAGATGCATAAACGGGACCAAATTCACCATTCCAGACTGGAATATTGTGATCCTTTGCGTATTGGATCTTTCTGTTGTAGCTTCTAGCCAACTTCAGTTTCTCTTCCTCGTTTGATTGATAGATGTAACCGTCTTTATTTGGGAAGCCGAATTTTGTGTAATCATGGATGGCAATGACAGAGTTTGGATATGGAGTCGATGGGAAACGAGTAAAATCTGCCGCATAAGTGTTACCATCTAAAAACAAAATATGATCGGGATCAACTTTTCTGATTTCCTTTTCGATCCTTGTGTAAAAGGCTATCAATCTTGAATGCTTTGAATCAGCAGGTTCATTCAATGGGTTATATCCTGCGATCCACTCGTTACCTTTGTAATGCTCGGCGATCTTTATCCACAAGTTGACAACGACGTCTTGAAAGATCTTGAAATCCCAAAAGAGGGCCTTATCGATGGCAGAATCTGAATGCCAATCTTGGTTTTGACCACCTGGGACAGCGTGGAGATCTAAAACTACGTATATCTCATTCAGAGCGCATATATCAATCATACGATCCAACAATTCGAACCCCTTCTGTTTGATCTTGAACATGTCTCCATCATCATCAATAAAATGTCTGTAATTGAATGGAATTCTTAAACAATTGAAATTAACCGATTTGAAGAACTTGGCATCGGCATCGGTCCAAAAACACTCATAGAATTTGTCGAAGAAATACTCAAATTTTTCCTCACCCATCACTTCTTTCATGATCAGCTTGTGTTCAGTTTCATGTCCTGGAAATCCAGTGATGAAGTTTTCCATATTTAAATGACCACCAGAACCAGTTCCCTTGAGGACAACCAATTTATCAGTTGATGAATCAACAATCTTGGTGCCGTTGACTTTTAAAATACCCATATTAACTATCTATTTCTTGTTTAGTGGTGTGTTGTGATTGATACGTATGACTTTAGCAAAGATGCAATAGAGGTGGCAGACAATTTATCATATATAGGAGTCTTTTGCCACAATAAATTAATTGATTAGTAGAAGCAGGAATAGCATTTATCATCGAAAAAAAAAATATGGGGGAGGAAAGGAACCCGAAAAATGGGGTAAAAAGAGGCTACGGGTACAGAAAAATAACGAGGGTAATCAGTCACGTCTCTTTAACGGATGCTTGTATTTTATCTCAACAATGCTCAAGTATATGATGACTCAAGACTAAGAACAAGGCAAGGGCTGATTCGACTTTGACAATGTGAGTGATGGAACCTGAAACGACATCACTACGTCGTTAAACTATTTGACTCCAGGGGCAGACGGGTGCAGCTATCTATTTGTGAATCAGGGGGAGGTGATGGCAGCAATGACTTGAGTAAAAATTGATAATCTATTTGAAGAGCAACAAAATCTGAACCTCTCTGGTTGTATCTTCTGCCACAAGTTCTTGTTAGCAAGTCTTTATCATATATTTATTTAAATACGCCATATATGCCACATTATCTATGCAATCATATATTTTTCAACCTTTCGTGGTTTACTGGCTAAATCATGATATATCATAGAAGATGAGAAATGTCATTTGGAAAGTGTAGCATGTGTGCCAAATAAATTGGTGATTTTAGGCATCTAGTTGTTTCTTCTGTTACAATTGACAGTAAACTGATTTTAAAGTATAGGCGGTGAATAGGAGAAGGACCTTTTAGGGAGTTAATTTTTTTTTTTTTCTTTTGCTTTTTTGCTTAGGCTGGTGTACTTATTTAATACAAGATTCGGTAAGTTTATCTAGAACTTGCACATTGAACTATATACACACATATATTAATATATATGCTATCAATATCAAGAAAACGGATTTTAACACGACTGTTTGCTACCAATCATCTGAGTCAAAATGCCCACAAGGAATACAAAGAGGATTCTTTGATATATAAAAAATTGAAACAGTTAGCAGAGGAGTCGAGGGAGATTGATAGTTCCATAAATATTCCAAAAGATGCATTCACCGATACTCAAGTCACTCCTGAATTCCAAAGTCTTGTTGATAATTTGAAAACCAAAGAGTTCCAACAAAAATATGCCAAAGAGTTAGCGTATCATAAGATTCCTGACTATGCCGATCGTCAAGCGAAGGAGATAGCAATAGCTAAACCTTGGACAGGAACAGAGTCCACTTATGATGCCAATTTGAGAATGTTATCAGACAGTCATAAACCCTTAAAAAACACACATCGTGCCGTGGCAAAGACTTCACTGAGGTCAGTAAGGGACCGATTACACAATGCAAGAGAGGGCTCTTTGGATTACACCTTGGCTAAGATTGCAGAAAAGCCTACAGACAATTCTAAGAAGGAAGACGGTTGGGGTGACAGATATAGGGAAGCCTTGTTGGGACCCGAATTACTTGGTCCTGTCTCACAACATACAAACCTGACTGCCATTAGTGGTTTGGTTGATAGGAAAATTGAAGAGGCTAAAAGCCGAGGTGCATTTTTGAATTTGAAAAATAGAGGTAAACCGTTGCCAAAGGACTACAACTCAAATTCACCTTATATTGATAAGACTGAGTATCATTTAAACAATATTTTGAAAGGACAGGACATTGTGCCCCCTTGGATAGATAAACAAGGTTCAGTACAGGTTGAGGTCAATAAATTCAGAGATGATATTGATAAGATGTGGTTGAAAAGAGCAGTGATCATTATCAACGATAGGTACAGTCATCTCGGTATAGATGAGGCATTGCAACAGCTGAAGAAATATGCTGATAGCGAAGCCAATGGAGGCGAAAAATTACGAGATCTGGAATGGCTCAAAGAGCAGGACACATATTTGACCAAGAAAATCGCTTCGTTGAACGATAGCTTGCGTGGATACAATTTGCAGGCACCAATGGCATCACAGAAGCTTTATCTCTTAAAGGAAAAAGAGATTGAGCTGCTGTTCACAAGGGTAAATACGAATTTACTCTATGATGGGGTGCAACGGTTTTTACTTGGTGGTGACAAGGAAAAAAAGGAAGCAGTGAAAGAGGTGAAGGTTGGTAGTTATCTCAAGTACGACGAGTTACCACAATCAGAGGTGCCACAAAGGGATGGACAGGAATCATTGGGAAAGTTAGTTATAAACATGTTTAAAAGAACGTAATCAACTAAATTTGGATTGGTGCAATTTTGTGCCTGGTAATTCCCCCATAAAAAATAGTGTATTTTAGGTAATCAACATCTCTCTTGTTGCGTTTGAAAAGAAAATTTTTATTTTTTCGGTGTGCTCTATACAAAAGAAGCTGTTTAGAACTTCTGAATAAGATAGAGAATTAAGTCGCTAAAAGAATGGTCTCGACTTCTATCTACGCTTCAGCAGGGGCTCTATTATACTTAGCAACCGGTGGTAGATGGACTTTGGTGCTATTGGCCATCGTGTCCTGCAACTTACTCTCTAGTTTCACCAATGAGAAGGAAAATCCTAATACCGGGTTGAAAAAATTACCAAGACTGAGTAATGCTAATGTGATCCAAACAGCAGGTGCAGTTTCTCTTACGTCTCGTAAACCGAAGAGGTTACCCAAAATTTTCAAAGCTTCAAGACCTGATAACGTTTCCAAATCAGTTTCTCCAAAATTAACAGCATCGACTTCAAATTTCTTGGATTCAAATATTATAATATTCTACTCTTCATTGACTGGATCTTCACAGAAGGCTGCTCTGAAGTTATATGAGACGTTGAGTAACTCGGTAGAATTGTCTGTTAAACCACAACTCATGAACTTGGATGATGATGTCGATGATTTGGACGACTATTTCGTCAACACGCCTTCGTTACCAAATCTTGTCTATGTGTTGGTTTTACCTTCATATGATACCGACTCCCCATTGGATTATTTCTTGCAAACATTGAAAGAGACAGCCAATGATTTTAGAGTCGACAAATTCCCGTTACAGAAATTATCAGGGTTTTCAATTTTGGGTATTGGAGATTCTGAGAGTTGGCCTCAAAATTTCTGCTACCAGGCAAAATTGGCAGATAAATGGCTCTCCAAGTTGGGTGCTAGACGAGTCTTTCCTTTGGGTACTGTTTGTGTTAAGACTGATGGGGAAAATAAGATTATTGAATGGGTGAATTCATTCGCTGAAACAATGCGGGATGATGATCCAATCTTCTACGATGAATCACAAGATTCAGATGCGTCAGATGATGAACTGGGTGATAGTGATGATAGTGGAACTTTGGTAGATGTTGAAGATATGGGAAATATCATGAAATCATCTAAGGAGCAACCAGAGCTAGGACCGAAAGAGATGGTTGCCAAAGATTCACCAACGTACAATTCTTTGACGAAGCAAGGTTACACTGTTGTTGGTTCCCATTCAGGTGTCAAGATATGTAGATGGACAAAGTCCGCATTGCGTGGAAGAGGTTCATGCTACAAATTTGCATTTTATGGTATCAAGTCCCATCTTTGTATGGAGACAACACCTTCCCTTTCATGTTCGAATAAATGTGTTTTCTGTTGGAGACACGGAACCAACCCGGTTGGAACCTCTTGGAGATGGCAAGTAGATGGACCGGAGATGATTTTGAAAGGTGCATTAGAAGGTCATTATAAAAAAATCAAACAGATGAGGGGTGTTCCTGGAGTTGTTGCAGAGAGATTCAATGAGGCATTCACCGTGAAGCATTGCGCTTTGTCATTGGTTGGTGAACCAATTTTTTATCCATATATCAATGAGTTTGTTGGTATGTTGCATGAACGTCATATTTCCTCGTTTTTGGTTTGCAATGCTCAACACCCCGAACAATTGAAAAATTTGTCAAAGGTAACTCAATTGTACGTATCGATAGATGCTTCAACCAAGGATTCACTCAAAAAAGTTGACAGACCTTTGTTCAAAGATTACTGGGATCGTTTGATAAGTTGTCTTGATATTTTGAGAACCGTCCAAAGTCATCAACGTACTGTTTTCAGATTGACATTGGTCAAAGGTTTCAACATGAATGAGGTTGATGGTTACGCTGACATGGTAATGAGAGGTCAACCTTCATTGATTGAAATCAAAGGTGCTACATTCTGTGGGTCTTCATCAGGAAATGGTAATCCCTTGACCATGCAAAACATACCATTCTATGAGGAATGTCAAAACTTTGTCAGAAAGTTGAACGCTGAGTTGTTGAGACGAGGTGTTGATTATGGTATTGCTGCAGAACACGCTCACTCATGTTGTATATTAATGGCTCACAAGAAGTTCCACATCGATGGGAAGTGGTATACACATATCAATTACCCAAAGTTTTTCGAGTTGTTGGAGAGTGGTGAAGACTTTGACGATTTAGATTACGTTGCGCCAACACCAGAGTGGGCATACTGGGAATCTGATCAAGCTGGATTCAACCCCGAAGATACGAGGTATAACAGAAAAGAGGAAAAAGCCAAAAAAAGAGCAGAAAGAGAAGCTATCACACAGGTGGAAGAGTTGTTTTGAAAAGATAAGATTTTTGAAAATAATTTCTTCATCGGGCAGTCTATAAATTTATTTATCGCATTTTTTTTTTTTTTTATGATGTTGCAGTCAATTAGATTATAACATAACTTAATAATTCAACTTGTCAGCTAAACAAAAGAGTTCATTAATTCATAAGATTTTATAGTCCACGCGGTGATCTTTATCATTGCAGAAAAGTGAAGACAATTTTCTTCCTGATTGTGCTAGGAAGTTGCCAATATTAGAGGTTTAGATTGCCAGCCCCAGAAGATCACGTGGACAACATACGCAAACAAACATCAACACAGCAAAAAAACCTTCAACAAAGAGAAACTCATACTGATTGATTGATATTTATGGAAACACCTTGACGGGAGGCAGTCAAGAATATCAATAGAGTAGGATTCAATTGTTGAAGTTTTTCGATTCAAATTTTTGCGTGAAGATTATGTCAAAGAGAGTTCCTGGTACCCAACAAACCGTGTTGACAGTATCTGATGAGATAATTCAGAGATCACTAGGATCAGATTCAAACAAGTTGATTACAGATATACACACGGACCCGCTTGATATATCTGAAAATTTCAAGGGCAAATTGGTTTGGAAAGAGGTCGGATCCTTTCTTGAAAGCTTGAAACCGATAGAAGGACCACCTAAAGGCCCTGAACCCAATTTCGTAAACCCAAAGAAGAACCTATTAAACGCTCCACTAAACTACAGAATTTGCAACAATTGTAATAGACCATTGTTAGAGACCCATATTGCTGAACATTTAGAAGCTTGTGAAGAGATGATGAAAGTCAAAAAAGTGGCAAAGGAAAAGTCAATGACCCACAGTACGGCAAAAATACCAAAGAAGAGAAAGAACATGTACCTCGATGACTCTTCAACGAAAGAAAGTACACCCACATCTACACCAGCTCCTTCTGCGAAGAAGCAAAAGAAGCAACCTAAGGAAAAACGATTGAAAAAAGAGAAGATAAAAGCAGCACCAAAGACAAAGGAACCGGTGGATGTTGAGAAACAATGTGGTGTACCTTTACCAGGTGGTGGATTTTGTGCAAGATCTTTGACATGCAAAACACACTCCATGGGTGCAAAGAGGGCTGTCCCAGGAAGATCAGCGCCATATGATCAGTTGTTGGCTGCCTACCAGCGTAAAAATCAAGCCAAAATCGCCGCTGGAGCAGCTCTGGCGCAAGCAGCTCAAGATGAATTAGTGCACGGATCACTGGTTCCCTTAGATGAGGATGAAGAAACCCAGTTGGTTATTGAAGGTGTGTCCAGGTCTTATCCATTACCATTAGAGAGAAAAGTGATCGTGCCAACAAGATTACGGTCGAGCTTTTTGAGAATGAGAGAGATGTTCGCTAGTGCGTTGCTTCCAAGAGTCGGAAACGCTTCAGCTGGAGGTATTGAGGGCAGAACTCTGATAGTTGATGTTGATAAGCCCAATGAATATTTTCATGTCGTGAGGCCCCCACAAAGAGTAACCATAAACCAGTTTCAGCAACATTATCATCAACAACAACAGCAGCAGTCTGATCAGCACCAAGATATACTGAAACAGGCAAAACAGCAACAGCAACAGCAACAAACACAGATATCTCCTTCTCAGCTTGTCTCTCAACAACATCAACAACAGCTTCTTATGCAGCAGAAGGAGTTACAACAACAAAGGCTGCAGCAATTGCTAAAGGAGCAACGGGCTCTGCAAGCGCTGCAGCTGAGCCCACCAGGAAGGTAAGGATGCTCATTTATAGTCAAGTTCATTTTCAGTTCATGTTCTCCACATGGAGATATTATGTTTAATATATATCGGTTTTCTATATCACCATTCTTGTTCAGCTTTGTAACATTAGTGCGGTGCACATCACTGGCCAATCTTGTTCTGAGCGATGATCAACATTATTGCTACTAAAGTGTACATGAAGCTGTTTCTAATCAGCTTAAATACCCAATCGAAGCTGAATGTTTTCGGCCTCGTGCTATTGATCGATACCAAGAAATCTCTGGTCATCGCTTCCCTCGAAAATTTATCATTTATGACTTTAATTCCCTTCTCAAATCCGTTTTTGTATTTATCTCCCAAAACATCGGTATAAACCTTAGCCCATTCAATCGGGTTTGCGTCTCTCAAAAATCCAGTCTCACCATCACTAATTGACTCTAATGGTCCTCCGAAGTTTACCGCAAGCACTGGCTTTCCGAGTCTCATTGCCTCCAAGGGTACAATACCAAAGTGCTCCATTAACGGGGTATATAACAAAAGCGAAGTTCTCAGAATCAAAGCATCTTTGATCTTGGAGGATATCGAAGGCATGAATAATACTTGAGCATTTCTTGGCATCTGAATTAATCTTCCTCTGAATGTGAAAGATACCAAGGATAGCTTCCCACATAATTGCTCCAATTCTATCAAATACTCCACATTTTTCAAATTTTTGGCATCGAAGCCACCGGCAATTACGAGCTTGACACTCATCTTATCGGGATTGGTCGAAAGAAACTCCTTAAAAGATTCGATAGCCAATTCAATGTTTTTCGGTTTGTCAAATCTATTGATCGATAACAAATAATGACTGGAACCAAAAAATTCCTCAACATCCTTTAGAGCAGAATCGTCGAGAGCAACCTCGGTAGGTACACAGGGATATACAACTGAGGGGTCCAAGTTTTTTAAGTGTTTGAAAGTCTGTTTGAAGACTGATTTCGTGTATAATGAGTTCACCACAACGTTGTCTGAACAGCCTGTTGAAATCTCCTCAATCAAATCAAAAGGCTTTCTGTAAAATGCTCTCAAGATGGTATCATGGCCTGCTGCTAATAAATCTGGGTGGTGACAATAGAATAGGATTTTGGCATCGGAGTTTTTATAAAAATGTAACAATGGAATGCAGAAGGATAGTTGATCCACTATAAATAAATCATAATGGGAGATCTCACCGGTGAGAATCAATCTCAAAGTCAAATAAAATTGTCTGAGTATTGAGCACAAAATGGCGAACTTGTTCCAGATTCTTGTTGGTAAAAAGTCACCGTAGACTTCCACTTTTAACACATTGTCCTTGATTTCCTCAAAGCAATGGCTTCTGTCACAGTGAGAAGTGATCATCGTGATATCATTTTGGTGATCTTGCAACCCAACTGCAGCATCAACTACGAGTCTCTCAGCGCCGCCTTTCCTATAATTGTTAGCAGGTGCCAATTAGCAGACAAAATCAAATTCAGCATACCTATTCCCAAATCGGGGTGAATGAAAGCGACCTTCATGACGTGTCAGTCTCAGACTGGATTTATCGCCTGAAAAGTTGTGAAGAATAACAAGAAAAAAACCTCACCTATAAATTTTGGTGGTAAAACAGCGGTAAACGTTGAAATCTGTGCCTCACACTAGATGTTGATAGTTCTTTTTTCCGTGTAGATTAGCGAACAGTGTCTTCACTTAAAAACAGCTGTTGGTTGATAAAACTTGATTTGGAGGGGGATTAAGCACGTAAATACTGATCATTTACTGCCAGTTACCCTGATCTCCAATAATTGCGTACATTTTTTTCTACAAAAATTTTAGACGTTGTGAAATAAGAGTAAAGCAGACGAGAATCACTACAACTTACATCTTTAAAGTCAGCATAAATGTCTTGGGATGACGAAGATTTCAGCGTGCCTACTAGTACCACTAGTAAAGTTACCGCTTCTTGGGAGGACGAGGTGGATGATGAGCCAGTTTTAGAATCATGGGATGTCGACTCCGAAGAAGAGAGAGAAAAGGAGAAGCTGAAACAAGTTGAACAGGCAGCTGCGAAGCTGAAGAAGGCAGAGGAAGCTCTGAAGAAGAAGGCTGCAAAGGATTCGAAGAAGAGATTATTGGAAATAGATACCTTAGATGAGAAGTCGAAGAGAGAGCTTCAAAGAAAGATGGAGTTGGAGTCAGATTTGAATAATGCTGCTGATCTCTTTGGAGGTTTAGGTGTTGCCGACGAGCATCCTAGAGCCAAAGCTACCCGTTTAGCAGAAGCCGAAGCTGAAGCATCCAGCACCCCATTATTAACGAAGGATACACCATTAGAGACAATGCCGATTTTTCAAGTCGAGACTAAACAAGACTTTGAAAAGTTACGTAAGACGTTGGCTCCAGCAATAATCAAATTATCGAATGTGAGCCAGCTCAACTATTCATCCTCATTAGTTGTTGACTTAATCAGAGACATCTGTGGTCCTTTATCCGTTGAGAATGTCAGAAAAGTGACTTCAACTTTGAATGTCATCTTGAAGGACAAGGAAAAACTGGAGAGGCAACTGAGATTGGCGAAATCAGGGACGGCTACTGGAGGTGCTGGTAAAAAGAAGGCGAAGCCAGCAGCAAAGTCATCCTTGGGCTCTAATTCTTTCAAAAAGGATTTGGATTTTGACACAACCAACTACGATGATGAGGATTTTGCAGATGATGATTTCATGTAGTGTATTGAATTCTTTTAAGCTTTTTGACGATATGAGACCCATTTTAGTTCAATGTATCTGACAACTCAAATGATGTTGTTTTTGAGACCGCGTAAATATTCAAGTCAGGAAATCAGATACATCTCAATGGTGATAAAAAAGTTCACGATAACAATTAAAACCGATTTTTCTTATTGTCAATCAACACCAGCTCGGGTAAACGGTAGGGTTAATCAACGGCACAACAATAGAGAGCCCTATTTTTTCATTTGAATGGAATCAAGATAAATTACTGGCAACATGCTATAATCGGGACAATACCAATGCAATAGTCAACCTGCAGCGCAGAACACATAACTTTCTACAGGCGGAAAGCGCCTTCAAACCAGATTTTAACGGAAGCCTTGATCGAACTCTATACCATTGCATTATAGGATTTTGTGCCTCGTCTCTGATCAATGTTGTATAGCACCATTAATTAGAAGTCTAAAATCAATAAACCAGCGACATCTCTTAAATGCCTCGTGTCCAATATCTCCAGGGGCAGCTGCTCACTTTGCTCCCCTGCAGGAGTTGGGCTATCATCTGCCAATTCAACATCAAGAACCCTAGCCCTGTCGTTGGCTTCACGTAAGCGAACCTCGTTGGCTCTCAAAATCGCCTCTCTGGTAAACATCCGGAGATACTCTGTACTTAATTGTAAAGTACTTTGAGTAATTCGGGTATCTTTGTTGTTAAAAGCAATTGTACGAAACAATCTTGCCAATGCAACAGTGGAGAAAGTTGGGTCTTGCTCTTCATCAATCATGTCGAATTGTTGATGTCTCGACGTTCTCACGAGATTCGAAATGAAAACAATAAATGAAGATCAGTTAAGACGCGTTATTTTTTTCCAATCATTGCAAACTCAAACATCAACAAAATCGTATGCACTTTGCACCAAAAGGTGTTAATTGGTATCGTTTTCAAAGAGAATAAGAGCAAAATTGGCACCACGTGTGCTATTGACATTTGGCACCGAGTATTCGCTAGTAGCTTCAAAGAGTAGGAGAGGTACTGACAAAGAAAAACGACAATAAGAGGTATTTAGCCGTTCAGTATTCCTCCCGAAGCGGAAAGCTAGAGATTGGTCGACGCTAACTCAGCGACCAAGTCGATTGATGTAGTCTTTTTGGGATTAGATGAACTCCTTAGAATTGAGCATTATAAAGGTAGCCTCTGTACGCTATATCAAAATCTCATTAACACCTGTTTGAGTGACCCACAGAACAATTTGGAATAAATTGCTCATGAAGTTCAAAAAAGTCTTTGAAATCGGGAATTTCCTAATGCGGAAGGCCAGCTCGAAGCGCGGCTTTAGTATCTGTGTGCTATAACTGTCCTCAATATTCCGGTGTTTTTAGAACGATAGAGTAATTAATGAATAGATAAGATTATCCTCTCAATCTTGAGGAGTTTGGGGGAACTCTCTGATATATATATTGAAGAATATAAAGCAGATGTTTCATGAGATGGAATAAAAGTATATATAATAAAAAATGTAAAGGAGATGTTTTATGAGATGCAAAAGAAGTTGTGACTTAAATGATTAGTGTATAATGTACTTTTCAGATACAATAACTTATAACAATGATTATTTTTTTTAGGTGTGCAATTTGTTTACTTTTCTCTGCCTTCGCAGCTAAAAGCTCATCACGAGTAATAGTTTACCTGTTTGAGTAAACATTTTCTTGACATAGTTTTTATCAGGTTGATCAACGGAGGACTTAATCCATTTGGCTTGATGGCTTGAAAGAGATACTGGCGTGCTAGCAGTCGTTGTTTAACGTTTATACTGTGTCTCTTATCTTATAGTATAATAATATTACTCTAAATATAGAGGGATTGCATTAACCCCCCTTTCAACTAACTACTTAGTATGGATTTTCCTGTATTCATTTTTATATGCTTGGGAGAAACCCGCCAAGCTAAAACTCATTCTCAATTTCATTCGTCGTCAAAGTTCGCTCATATTTGAATCACTAACTCTCGGTTACAGGGACAACCTCGTCATTTTTGTTTGTGGATGATATTCCACGCCCCACAAGATGTAGAGAATTCAAGCTTCAATCGTTGAAAATAACGCAAGAATCGGTGACAATTGGAGAGAACGTTACTCACTTTTGGTTTTGCACAGTCCAGTTTGGGCAGATCATTTGCCAATTATGTATTTTCCTGAGCACTGGCCCGTTCACTCCAACAAGCAAACTAGGTGATTGGTTCTAGAGTTATGCAGACTCAATGGTTTGAGCTATTCGACCAATTGGTATGTGAACAGCATAAAATTCAATGACCTGACTAATGTTTGGGGCACTCAAATTATTGATAACTTTACGAGATTATCTGTGTTGTTGGATCATGTAACTCTGCTCACGATTTAGCTCAAGATTTCTATGCACAAGGTGCTAACGTTACAATGATTCAAAGATCACCTACTTGTGTAACATTGACAAAGGTTTAATTTCATCTGTGAATGTGTGTTTGAACAGAATGGGCCTGCAAGAATCTCCACGGCAGATCTGTTGAACATGTCCATGCCAGTACCGTTCTTAAATTTGATGCAACAACAATGTTTCAGAAAAGACAGTTGAGCTGGAGAAAAATTTGATTGACAAATTAGAGGTTAAAGGATTCAAATTGAATTTTGGTTAAGGCGCCACAGGTTTGTTTGGTAAATAATTTCACAGAGGTGGTGGCTACCACGTTGACGTGAGTGGATCCTCCATGATTGTTTAAGATTCATTTGAAACAAGTCGTCGAGATCTTAACATTTATTCTGGGTGATTGCTTGAAAATTCATAAAAGCAGAATGCAATTTTAGTGATCCATTAAAGTTGTATTTTTCTCCTTCCCGCCTCGGTTAAGCAAGATAAGATAGCTTAGATGTATCGATGTATTAGCCACAAAATACATTCCTGGATGCATTTTCCTTGAGTGGATTTCACGAAAATCTTTTCCTTTTGAGAGATCTCCCTCATTTAATAAAAATATGACCCATGTATGGACTAAAACTTGTCTCGTGTGTAATGTGGCAAACAACTAATAGCTTACGCAGAGATAATTTTACACGTTAAGGCCTGGCAAGAATATACAGCTATATTAGCTATTGTCTTTAACAATATCACCTCACAGTTCTGCTCTGTCATTGCAAATAACCAATATCAGCAACCATCCAAAAACCATAACTACCACCACCTAATTGTACATTGATGAAGAAAGGAATTTTAATAGCACCACCAACGAAATTTGCAACATGATTCAAATCTAAGATCAATGGAATAGTACACCAATTCATACCAACATCAATCGGTTTGTCTATAGCATCTCCTAAATCACATTTTGGTGTACCTTTTGAGGCTCTTTTCAAAAGCTCAGCTCTGGAAAGAGCAGAGTAATTATTTAGTTGAGTTGTCGGGATCGTCGTTATAAGAGACTCTAAAGCTGACGTTTTGGAAGGTTTTTCGCCGACCGTAAAGTTAGAGCAGGGAAGATTCACGCGAACAAACTCGGTGTCATCGTCTTTGACTGAACGCAACAATCCCTCCAGGGATATTTTATCGAAAGACGATATCGATATCTCTTGAGGCCTTGTTTCAGGATTGACGAAAGTTATCATCAAATTCAACCTGTTTCCATGTGATTCATTTTGAGGTGATCTTTCAGGATCCATATATGAAATCTCTATGTATGGAAGCACCTCTGAAGCCAACGATTTCGAATTAAATTTGGAAGAAGTCAGTTCAACATCGGAATTGACCATGTATCCGTCGCAGCTTTTGCATTTGATGTTGCATTTTGCCTTGAGAGGCAGTCTCATTGGCAAAGAAAGCAACCCTCCGGTTTCATTAGATTGTAGCTTAGATAATTGCGGATGAGAAAAGTCGTTCAACATGGATGATTCAAAACACGTTTGGATCTTCTCGGCATCTTTCTCCACTTCTTCGATAGATTTGGTAAATGTGGGTAATATCTGGTCCACCGATAGTTTTGCCATTTCTATAGGACTCAAAATTTCAGAAACCTCGTCGAATCTAATTCGTTTGTATGTTGAAGCTCTTTTAGTATTTTTGAGTGTTAAACTTTTCATTTGAAACTTCAACACCTCTCTTGTTGTCAGGTAATGGTGGGCTAACTTGTCAAACTGTTTGATTTGTGGGTTATCGTGGCTCGACTGAATTCTCAAAATACGAGAAAGAGATTTAGGCTTCTCTATCACTCCAGTATCATATGTATAGTGAGCTTTTGGACAAGTGAATTGAAAGCTTTTCCCTTTCAAATCTCCATTTTCATTTCGATGATTCTGTGAGTTTAACGAAAGCGAGGTACTGCATATGGGGCATATAAAGCAATTTCCTGTACAGCTGATATCGTCGTAATTCATTTTAGATTGGCAATGGGAGCAAAACTTTGAGATGACTTCGGTTACCGAGCACCTGTGGCATTTGATGGATAAGCATGTGGAACAAAAGAATAAATCAGCGGAGAAATAGAGATAGTTGGGGTCATTGAGTTTCTGAAATTTGTCATCTCCAGGAATAATGGAGCAGGGACAGCATATCAAGGGTGATAAAGCATTGCGTTTAAATAACTTGTTCATAATACCATTGTCAAATCGAAATAACAGAACCTTGAGGAAAAATAAATGTAAAATAAAATTCTCATTTTCAAAATATCAAAGAAACAACGACTACAAATGAAAATACCACTTTTAGCTTTTTGGCTTGTGCTATGGGCTAGAGTTGTGTTCTCAGATGAACATGTGTTGAAATTTGACACACATGTTCTCGAGCAACACAATGAGGCCCTCACTCTTCTCGAACCTTTCAAGATCGAAGACAAAGATTTCGGGCCCTTGAATTACGAAAAGATCATAATAGGAGAAGATGTAAACTCGAATCCACCAAACCCAAGTAAACTCCTGGATGAAGAGTCCAAAGATTACAGTCAGAAATTGGAGGAGCTTCATAAAGACCAAAAAGTTGCTGTTGAAATTCTTCAGAGAGCGTCCGATGAGAATGATCCCAAATCAACTCAACTTCTTGCCGAAATGTATATGTTCGGAAATTATTCAATTCCAAGAAGTGGATCTTTATCGTTGAAATATTACGAAAGACTCGCAAAAATAACTAAGGGAAATGCAAATGCACACTACATGTTGGGATTCATCTATGCTACTGGTTTGTTTGGTGAGGTGGAACAAAATCAGGCGAAAGCATTGATCCATTATCAGACATCACATGAAATGGGCGATCTTCGTGGTACAATGGTACTAGCATATAGATACTACAAGGGAATATCAGTGGAAAGAAACTGCCCATTGGCCTTGTATTACTATAGCACAATTGCCCAAAAATCCATGGAATACATCGCACAAGGTCCAATAGGTGGCCCCAACATCGACTCATACTCTGTGAGACTTTCAGATTTTCAGGGTGGCTTGTATGGACATGATGTGAATGAACAGCCCTCATCAGTCACTAGAGCTGGTAGCAATCATATCTATGATAGAAACATCTTCAATGAAATAAATATCGATCCTGAAAATCACCGCTCCGTTCAAATGTACTATGAAGCAAATGCTTATTACAGGGCAGACTACTTCCACAAACGGGACTATGATCAAGCATTTGCAATTGCCTTCAAATGTTCGGTTGAGGGAGATGATATCATTAAATGGAGCACGGATAGTGTAATTGATCAGATATTTGTGTCTAGATGCTGTTCGCTTTTGGGTCACATGTATCTTAGAGGCGAAGGGACCCAACAAGACTATATAGAAGCTCGGAAATGGCTCACAAAGGCTTCCGATTTGAACGCAAACCCTTCTCATCAGGTTGATTTGGGACTTCTCTACGAGTATGGTCTTGGCATGGATACACCCAACATCTCAAAAGCCAAGCTGTACTACAGCTTAGCACAAGAAAATAGTGAAAAAGCTAAATTTCATCTTGCTAAACAATTATTGAATGAAGGATCATCTAAGGGGTTTGAACTAATGCAACTGGCTGCCTACGGTGGTAGTGAAGAAGCATTGTTCCATTTAGCAACCCTCTATGAGAGAGGAGCTGGTGGCAAAAAATCGTGCGATGACAACGTAGCTGCGTATAAGGCATTCGTGGAGAGGATCGAGCCAGTTGTTTCGACATTAGAGTGGGCATTCAAGCAGTATTTCTGTGCAGGAAACAGAGATCTTGCTTTGATAGGTTACGCAATGGCAGCAGAACAAGGCTATGAAGTTGCACAATCGTCAGCTGGATATTTGTTATATTCTCCCGTGCCCTTGTCACATTCTTTACCAGAATTATCCAAAGAGCGTTACGAGGCTGCCATCACATACTATTCGAGATCTGCCAACCAATTCAATATTGACTCAACAGTTTTCACAGGAGATTTGTATTTTTATGGAGTGAATTCACCGCAAACTGATAACAAGTCAGCATCTACACGTCCTGACTACAAAAAAGCATTTTATTTTTACCAGGAAGCTTCTAACAAACATTCGCGGCAAGGAAGTTTTAATCTTGGTTATATGTATGAACAAGGTCTTGGTGTTCCCAAGGATTATCATTTGGCGAAAAGATATTATGATTTAGCTTTACTAGGAAAATCGTCAGATACATACTTGGCTGTGAATTTAGCTTTAATGAAGTTAAAGATCAAAATGTTTTGGGATCGTTTAATAGGGGGCGTAGGAGTTGAAGAAGAAAGTTCAGAGACTCAGCCCAAAAAGAGAACTTGGAATGATTGGAAGGATCTTTATGCCAGAATCAAAAAAACGAATAGACTTTTTTTAATGGATGATACTCCAGAGAATGTTCCATTGCAGCAATTCATGAACGAGGGCGAAGGACCAGATCAATTCTATGACATTGTTGACAGTGGCATCTTCGATGTTCTGTTGTTGTTTTTTATCTTGATTGCAGTAGGAACTCTGATCTTCTTTCACAGTAGAGACAGGAGAAGAAGAGAAGCAGCTAGGGATGCCAACGGTGGTCAAAATGATGAAGCGGAAGGAAGGGCCCAACCAAACTTTCACTTCAATTTTATGATTATACCCCTTTGAGTAATGTTTGTGATTTGTATTTTGTTGACAAATAAAAACGATTATCTACGAATTTCATGCTATATTTTAAAAACGTTAATAGTTTAACTTGTTCGACAATAAAAAATTATCGATGATCTACGAAATTCTTGCTATCTTTCAAAAGCGGTAACAGTATAACTTTTTCGAAACACAGTAGCAATATATTTATTCAATTGATGTAATCGCAAGCTCCTCATTGATCGACGCTACCAGCCAACTCCCAATCACCTTTCAAACTTTCCTTCCACAATGTAACCTTGTTGTCGCCTCCAGAAATTGCCAAAACGTTTCCACTCAATGACCAACTGGCTCTCCAACAAACATCTGGGAACTTTTCTTGTGCCAACAACTTTTTGTTCCATTTGCTGGATGCTTCATCTTTTGTCCATATGATTACTGTTCTGTCCTGTGATGCCGAAGCGATATAAGATTTTGTCAATAATGACGGCGACCATGCCACATCCCTGACCCAGTCTGAGTGACCCTCGAGTGAATCCTCCTCAATATAAGTATTTACTGCGTCATCAAACTTCCATATCTTCACTAAATTGTCACATCCCCCACTGACAAACCTTCTAGGAGCAGCAACGCCTTGAGCTGTCGTTGAAGATGGTGCCCACACTGCAGCGTTACAACCTATAGCATGGGCTTGTATTAAAATTGGACTTAAAATTCCATTCTCCTTGAACTCAACAATTGAAACCCTACCATCAGATGACGAGCATAACAAGACAGCACCATATTCATGAGGAGCCCATGAAACGCTATTTACTGAAGCTTGGTGAACAGCATGTTCGGCAATGACAGACCAAGTGCCATTTTGCTCTTTCCAAATCAACAGTTTCCCGTCATACGAGCAGGAAGCCAAGATAACACCAAATTTAGGATGGGCCCAGCTTACTTGCCAGACAGGACCATCATGTCCCCTCAATGTTTCAATCAATTTATGAGAATCTCCTTCAACCTCAAAAATCTTTATTGTCTTATCCGAAGAACATGTAGCTAAACGCTTTCCGTAGTAGTCTAAGACGGCATCATGAATCAAATCGTCATGGGCGTTCCCGATGGTGACCTTAAAAAGCAGTTAGTAAGCCTGTTAAAAATCAATTCGTCGATTCTGGTTAAATTTGACATACCATTTTCTGTTATCGACGTTGTTTCTTGGATGTGACACGTTAGTAGATGATTGTTGTTTTATTTTTTCGAAAAAATTACTTCAAAGAACTGATAATTTGAGATAAATGTACACTACCAATTCCATAACACTATAATTCATCATTTACAACATACATCAGCTTATAGATCGTTGATCGTCAGCTCAAAAATAGCTTGAACATCCAGTGCTGCTTCATTCGCATTTTTGAGAACTTCCTCATGACTTGCTATTCCTTCGTCTAACGGTTTAGGATTCGAATCTAGTGCACTAGCTGGTGGATCACCTACTCCTGCATTCGTGATCAAACTTAAAGCTAAAACAGTCATACCACAATGTCTTGCTACAATAACCTCAGGAACTGTTGACATTCCGACTGCATCGCCACCTAATGATCTAATAGCACGAACTTCTGCCCTGGTTTCAAAGGTTGGTCCACTGACGAAACAATAAACACCTTCGTGTATCGTCCTTGAGAGTTTTAGTTCCCCCTTGGCCTTTTCAATGAACAATTTACGCAATGAAAGGTCATATGCATCAGATAGTGGAAGAAACCTCGGACCGAACTTTTCCAAATTTGGGCCTCTCAAAGGGTGAAAACCTGCACAACCAGGCATGTTTAGATGATCATTGATAATCATCAAATCACCAGCTTTGTAAGAAGAATTCAACCCACCCGCAGCATTTGTGGCTATAAGAACTTTGACACCCATTTCACTAGCAACTCGAATAGGAAATGTTGTGTCATGAAAATCATAACCCTCATAGAAGCTAATTTTTGTTAGTATCGTCATCTGGTACTAGCAGCTGATTTTGAAGATTAACATACTGTAATCTTCCTACCATACACATTACAGGTACTTTGTTGGATCCAATGAAACCGAAGACAAGCTTTCCTGCATGACCAGATACGGTGGAGACTCTGAACCCAGGAATCTGATCATAAGGAATCTCTACAAGATCACCTTTCAAAATATTCACTATACCACCTAAGCCAGAACCACATATGATAAGAGCCTTGGGAGACAGTTTTACATCCTCTTTCAAGAAGTTTGTGGCCTCATCAATTAAGCTATAGTACTTCTCTTGTGAGGTCATTATGGTTTTATATCAAACAGACCTCAAGTTGTCTCGGTTTTCAGTTTTACTTCACCTTCGACGTGAACGCCCCGAAGGATTGACAAACAGAAGAAAAAAAATTAGTGAAAAACTGCCTCATTGACAACACATCAGATCAGTTTAAAGCTTCAAACAAGAAACTCAGAAGAAAAGAAGCCTAATACAATGAGGGTAAATCTGATACTTTTGAGAATCTTTATTACTGTCAGCTGTGCTACCTGTGCTTTAATTGGTGTTGATTATGGCCAAGATTACTCCAAGTCTGTGTTGGTGGCTCCAGGTGTACCCTTTGAGGTACTTTTGACATCTGACTCAAGAAGAAAAGACGTGTCAGGATTCGCCTTGAAGAAGTTGCCAAATGGCGACTTGGATAGAATATACGGCTCATCCACTTTATCTCAGTGTATCAAATCGCCGGGCAGCTGTATATTACATTTGAAGCAATTGTTGGGTAAATCAGCTGATGAACCAGAAGCAGTTGAGTATGTCTCTACGCATAAGGGTATTACCCTCTCCGCAACCAAAGGTAACAGAAACACGATTTCATTTGACATGAATGGATTTGGTGCGTTCCCAGTTGAGGAAGCTCTTGCTATGTCATTTGCTGAGATCAAACAAAGAGCACAAGCTCATTTGAAGAGTGTGTCAGCAGCTGCCGGTTCTGTAAATGATATTGTGGTAACTGTTCCTCCATTCTTTGACCAGGCCCAAAGATGGGCTGTTAGCGATGCCGCAGAGGTAGCCGGATTTAATCTCATTGGATTGGTGGATGATGGGACTGCTGTCGCTGTTAATTACCTGTCCTCTAGACTTGAAGTGGACGAGAAACAGTATCACATTGTCTATGATATGGGTGCCGGTTCAACTAAAGCAACGTTATTTTCTGTTGCCAATAATAGTACCGGGTCTGGTTTGATAATATCAATTGAAGGAGTTGGCTATGATGACCAGTTAGGTGGTAATTACTTGACTAAATCAGTTCGTGATATCTTGACTGAAAAGTTCTTAGAGAAAAATAAGAAGATCAAATCTAAAGATTTTATCAATAATGCAAAAGCCATGGCGAAGTTATGGCAGGCTGCAGAAAAAGCAAAGAACATTTTGAGTGCAAATAATGAGGCTTCCGTCTCAGTTGAATCATTGTATCAAGACATTGACTTTAGAGCTGCTATTACAAGAGAGGAATTTCAGGAGTTTCATGATGATTTGATGTCACGGATCACAAAACCTATACTTGATATTTTTGAATATCCGCTTGTAACTGATTCCAACATCAGCCTTGGCGATGTTAATTCAGTTATATTGACCGGGGGCTCAAGTAGAGTGCCTTTTGTGCAGAGCCATTTGAGGTCCTTGGTTGGTGAGAACAAGATTGCACGTAATGTCAATGCTGATGAAGCAGCAGCAATGGGTGTTACTTTGAGAGGAGTATTGTTATCGAACATGTACAAAGCTAAAAATATTGTCGTGGTCGAACGATCGATCTCAACATACGAAGCCGCAATCAATTCTAAGATTTTCCCTGTATTCCAGAGAGGTTCAACTTTGGGAAACAGTGTGACTATTGAACTTGATGCACCAATCGGTGAAGATTTCACAGTCGACTTGTATGAGAACGGGCAACTTTTCAAATCGCATGTTTTCAGCGATGTAAAGAAATCAATCTCATCATTGAATGAATCTGATAGCTTAAAAGTAATGGGTTCCTTCACTTTGTCACCAAGCCGAGTTTTTACGTTGGATAAAGTTCAGGTCAAAGCTGAAAACAAGAAGGGCATGTTTGAAAAGCTTTTTGGCGGTTCACAAGAGGGGGATGACACCGAGCAGGATCACTTGGTAGATGAGGAAAAAAAAGGAAACGAGACCATGACCGAAAAACCAAAACCACCGCATAAATTGATATCTCTTAATGGAAAAGCAGTATATGCCAAACAACATCCTATGAGCTCATTTACGAAGGATGGCTCAGCTGGAAAGCTTAAGGATTTGGACGCCAAAGATGCGGCCAGGAAAAAACTGGATGCCATGAGGAATAATTTGGAAGCAGCTTTGTACGACTTGCGCTTGTATCTGGAAGACGTTGAAGCCGATGAGAAGACCAGTGAATTGATTGATCAATCCCTCAAATTAGTAGCCAGTAACTTGGAGTGGTTAGATTATGATAGTGAGAATGCATCTACAGCGGTGATGAAGGAGAAGTTGCAGGAGGTACAGGTGATAAAGCTGAAGCTTATTGCTTACTCTGAATTCTTGAATAAACCTTTGGATGGGGGTGAATTTACTTCTTTACACAAAAAGGCGTTGCAAGCAATGCACGACATTCAGGATGTCATGTTAACCATGGCGGAGGATGCAAGCTCCTTGAAACAAAACTTCACAATGATAGGACTTGATTGGGAAGCAGAAAACCAGAAGATCAAAATCTCAGATTTGCCACCCGTCGATGATAAAGAAGTACAAAAGGTGTTTATGTCATTGAACAGTGATATTGAAGAACTCATCGAGAAACATTTAGTTCAGACTGAAGAAAGCACAGATGATAAAACTGCAGATTATGACAAAAATGAATTGTTTGCCATCTACCAGTCGATGATAGACAAGATCAACAAATTAGATGAGTTCAGAACCTTGTTGAAGAAAGCTCATACTCAAAGGACATATGCTTTGAAAAAAGTTTACCGCAAAAACTTCATGAAAAAGCTCAAAGAGGCTCAGCTGGCTGCTGCTGCCGTTGCAAAGGAAAACGAGAAAGATGAAGTGGAGCTGGTAGTGGATGATAAGAAGGACGAAGCTGACCATGCAACTGCTGCTGCTACCAAAAGCTCATCTAGCAGAAGTAGTACAGAGGAGCACATGCAAGAGTCAGGAGATGTACATGATGAACTTTAAGTGGAGTGTGTGTAACAAATGAGAACCAAAATGTAAACTATAAATAAAAATCTTGAATATTTGGGCAGTTGTGGTAGTATTTTGTTTTATGTTGTCTTTATAACATGCAAGTTGTAAACGAACTGTGTTGTTGGTTTGGTCATAATCTATCCAGTGATATTTTCCTGCTGGTTGAGTTTGGATCGCTTCGACCCAATGCGGCCAATTTTTATTCGTGTGCCTATGCTTCCACATCAGCGTGAGGCTAACAAAGCTCGGACAAGTCGTTTTTGATGTCGATTGCGCGAAAAATGAAAATTATACAAGTGAAAAAAATAATCTTATTTATCAGCTTAAGCAATTTGAGATCAACAGCTTCAAAAGTCAGTAAGTCATAGTATTCATCAGCATGGTTTACATAGACACACCCAGTCAATTCCATCTAGGGTCGTCTTTTGAAGATGTTATTCCAGCAGAGCTGGATTCACAGCTAGGCTCAAGTTGGAATAATTCTTGTGGCTCGTGGTACCCATTGGCCGATCCTCATGGAAGTTCTTTGAGTCCATGCTTCGTTGCATTGATATTTGAAGCCTTTGGTATCATAGTTGGACTCTTTGGGTTATTTCAGCTCTCTCAGTCGTTGTTCTTTAAAAAAAATTTGGGAAGATTTGATCTATCAAAAACGTATATGATACATTACATCAGGGCCAACTCTGTAATTTTACAAGGGATATTGTATGCTATTATTGTGAATGATTTTGTTAAATCTTCCGTGCCGTATACTGATGTTATGGTAATTGGATTCTCAATATTTGCCGGTGTGATATTTGCTATTATTCTTCCACTTCATTTTGTTGAGATTAGAAGCAGGATTATTCCAAGTGCTACTTTGTTAATTTTTTGGCCGTTAAATTTGATTTTTAATCTCGCCATAGGGGTTCAGCAGGTCTTTTCAGAGGTCAGAATTTACAAAACTAAGTACTTTGAATGGTTGCTTCTGGTCAACTCTTTGTCAATATTTTTGATGGAGTATTTGCAGTGGGCACCCACTAAAGAGATCTATAATTACTTTGTGGATAATAGTATTCCTTTAAACACACCTGACATTATCTCAAGAGCTACTTTTGCCTATGTTAATCCATTGATGGTTCAAGGATTGAGCCCTAAGAGTATCACAGAGGAAGACGTATTTGATCCTATTGATATTGATAATACTGCCAAAGCTGGAGCCTTGTTGAAAAAAAAATGGGATGTTCAATTGGAGAAGCGAAAGCCATCACTTGGTATGGCAGTTGCTTTATCAGTTGCTCCAATTGCACTTGCTTCAATGGCGCTTGAAATTACCGATGATATTTTGTCGTTTCTGCAACCCCAGCTTTTGAGGCTTTTAATCAGATTTTTCAATTCCAGTTTGGACACACCATTGATTGTTGGGTTTTCTGTTGCGGCATGCATGTTTGTGACCTCAATCACTAGAACGTATCTTTTCAACAGATACTTCATTATGAATTTTGAGGCATCAACAAGAGCAAAGGCTGGCTTAATGTCATTGATTTATCTGAAAGTACTTAAAATGTCTCCAGAGGCAAAAGCTGAAAAGTCAACAGGTGATATTGTAAATTTGATGTCTGTTGATGTGAATAGAGTGCAGGATGTTGCTGTATATATGCAGCAGATGGTAGAAGCACCTCTAAGTTTGATATTATGTCTCGCTTCGTTGCATTCTTTGATAGGCAATGCCTTGTGGGGTGGTGTGGTTGTGATGTTGATCATGATTCCTATCAACACAGTTTTAGTTAGAACAATGAGACAATTGCACAAGCAGCAAATGGTTTATAAGGATAAAAGAAGTGGTCTTGTCAATGAAATTTTAACTTCTATCAAGAGCATCAAACTCTATAGTTGGGAAAATTCCATGTTGGAGAGACTTCGTGAAGTGAGAAACAATCAGGAGTTAAGAAATTTCAAAACCATTGGAGTATTCTCTGCAGCAATTTCATTCTCTTGGAATGCTGTTCCATTTCTCGTCTCATGTTGTTCATTTGCTTTGTTTGCATTTTTTTCCAAAAAACCTTTGACTTCAGATTTGATTTTCCCTGCTTTGACTTTGTTCGATTTATTGGGAGACTCGATTTTTGCAATTCCGGCAGTTGTGACGGGTTTCATTGAGTTGAATATTTCATTGGGTAGAATTTATTCATTTCTTGTTGTTGCAGAGATTGACGACTCATACATCACAAGATCTGATAAAGTTCAACATAATGGGGAAGTTGCACTCAGAATCAACAATGCCACATTTCTTTGGTCATATCCTACTACCTCCCAAGAGACGAATGATGAAGAAAGAGATATGGCTGGTCCAAAAATTGCCTTGGACAATGCTTTCTTCGAGCTGAAAAAGGGTGAGCTTTCATGTGTTGTAGGAAGGGTTGGAAGTGGTAAGTCAACCTTTCTTCAAGCCATAATGGGTGAGCTTCCATGTATTCCAGCAGATTCAACGAAACCAATTGAGTTTAACATCCATGGTAATGTTGCCTATTGCTCTCAAGTACCGTGGGTTATGAATGCTTCGGTAAAGGAGAATATTTTGTTCGGTAAGAGACTTGACGAGGAATTCTATCAAAAGACAATTAAAGCATGTCAATTAATTGATGATCTTGAAATTTTGCCTGACGGGGATGACACAATGGTTGGAGAGAAGGGAATCTCTTTAAGTGGTGGTCAAAAGGCAAGAATCAGTTTAGCCAGAGCTGTTTATAAAAGAGCAGATATATATCTCCTCGATGACATATTATCTGCAGTCGATGCGCATGTTGGGAAGCATATAACCGAAGAAGTTTTGAGCAAGAGTGGACTATTGTCTTCGAAAACTATCATCTTGGCAACAAATTCGGTTCCTATACTTTCCCGTTCAAAAAACATTATTTTGTTAGATCATGGTGAAATCAAAGAAAGAGGATCTTTCAAGGAAGTTGTCAAAGCTAGATCAGCATTATTCGATTTGATAGACGAGTATGGTAATGAGATGCAAGAGGCTGAAGTGCCTACTGAGGATTTGATTAACTTGTCTTCCGAAGAGACCACAGCTGATGAAGAAGAAAAGGAGTTGGAGGAACTCGAGCAATATACTGGACATTCACTGCAAATGGGTACAATACCAGATGACATGGTAGCATTGGAGAGGGCTATATCTCATGTAACTTTAAGAAGACCAAGTGATGCTACTTTCAAAAGAGTTCCTATGAATTTTGATAAAGGTATCAAGAAGACTGGTCAAGATGCAGAGAAGGTCGAGGTTGGACAAGTCAATTCGTCTGTTTACATTGCGTACGCTAAAGCCTGTTCAATTAGTGGTATATCTTTATTTGTAGCGTTGATGCTCTTGTCTCAAGTGCTTTCCGTTGCCGGAAATTATTGGTTGAAAACTTGGTCAGAAGCAAACGACGATGCAGGTTCGAATCAAAATGTTTTCATGTTTGTTGGAGTTTATGTTTTGTTTGGTATCAGCTCAAATATTTGCGGTATGTTGAACACAATTGTATTATGGGTATTTTGTGCTATCAGAGCCGCCATGTCGTTGCATGATGATATGGCGAAATCTATCTTGAGGGCACCAATGTCATTTTTCGAAACTACTCCAATTGGAAGAATAATGAATCGATTTTCGAATGACATCAATAGAATTGATGAATATTTGCCTAGAACTTTCTCGAATTTTTTCAAAAATTTGACTTCAACGGTGTTCACAATTGGAGTTATTGCCTATTCAATGCCGGAATTCGTTCTCATAATGATTGTCTTGTCATTCTTGTATTTTTACTTTCAAAGGTATTTCATGGCAACTTCGAGACAATTGAAGAGAATTGAAAGTGTTTCGAGAAGTCCAATTTATGCCCACTTGCAGGAGACATTGAATGGTGTTGAGACCATCAGAGCCTATGGTGAGAATGAAAGATTTAAATTCTTGAGTAGTGCACATATTGACTTCAGTTTGAAGATGGTCTATGCGATTCGAGCCGTCAATAGATGGTTGACAACCAGACTTCAATTCATTGGTTCTTTGATCATCTTCTCTGCTTCGTCGTTAGCAATCATGACTAGACTTGGTGATCATCCAATGGGTTCTGGTATGGTAGGTTTGGTGATGAGTTATGCATTGAGAATTACTTCATCATTGAACTGGCTTGTCAGAATGAGTGTGGAAGTAGAAACTAGTGTTGTGTCTGTTGAAAGAGTGTTGGAATACAGCAAGTTGAAATCAGAACTGCCGTTGGTAATTGAGGATCGTAGACCACCAGCTCATTGGCCATCAAGGGGTACGGTCAAATTCGATCATTATTCCACCAAATACAGAGCGAAGTTGGATCCAGTCTTGAATGATATTTGTCTAGAGGTCAATCCAGAGGAAAAAATCGGAATTGTTGGCAGAACTGGTGCTGGAAAATCAACTTTGGCTTCTTCCTTGTATAGATTGATTGAACCCACTGAGGGTCACATTGACATTGATGATATCAATACCAGTGAAATTGGCCTTTATGACTTGAGACACAAGTTGAGTATCATTCCACAAGATTCACAAATTTTGGAAGGAACCGTTAGACAAAATTTGGATCCATTGGACGAATACGCGGATGAGCAATTGTGGACCGTTTTGAAATTGGCGCATTTGGAAGAGCTGATCAAAGCGATGTCAAGTGATGAGTCTCTGATGGGCTTGCAACTGAAATTGAGTGAAGGTGGTTCCAACTTATCAGTTGGACAGAGACAATTGGTATGTTTGGCTAGGGCGTTATTAAACCCAAGTAAGATCTTAGTGTTGGATGAAGCTACCGCTGCTGTTGATGTTCAAACCGATAAAATTTTGCAAGAGACGATAAGAACAGAATTCAAAAATAAGACCATTTTGACTATCGCTCACAGATTGGATACCGTGATGGACAGTGACAGAATTGTTGTTTTGGATAAGGGTCAAGTCAAGGAGTTTGACACTCCAGAGAATTTGTTGAAGGATACAAACAGTCTGTTTTACAGTTTATGTCAACAAGGTGGATATCTTAACAAGTAGTGTTGCAGTATGATTTGATTAAATCACGGTTTAAAACAAGCTTTCATCATATGTTTATTGAGCTAGATAAATATGGAATTATATTCAATAAAAGACAATATAAATAATTAGAGTAATCTAGATGGGAAAATAACATCTTATCTGATATTGAAGTAAACTAAAATTTGTCTCATTTGAGTCAAGGCTGCAAATAGACTGCTTTTAAAGATGAAGACAGTCATTTTATCATAAATTTTCGAAGAAAATAAAAAAAAAAAAATTACATTATTTAACATCAACACACGCCTACTGTTAAAATACTTTTCAAATTCAAAGGATGTTTGGTCTCTACAGTTTACTTTTGAGTAAGTCCGCAATGGGTTAGACTTTGATCTTCTGATCTGCAGCGACTCGATCTTTGCTTATATGTGGTGTGTGTACCTACCTAGCTATGTATCTACTCATCCAATTGCCCCTACCCCCTGCCACGTTCAACACCCACATTTACCTATTTGCGTTTCGAATGGAAGTGGATTCCATACTAACCAACCCAACCCATCTATAGCATTCATACTATTCATCAACTCCATAGCCATATTAAGCGAAGACAGATTTCTCAATCGAAGTAAGTACTTATCTAGCTAGAAATTAGACCAGCAACTGTCGTCAGCGGATTATTTATATTATATGCGTTGTGTTGTCATTTATTCACTCATCGGGTTAGTATGGTGTGCGATAGATCGTGTAAAAGATTTACATGAACATCAGTTGAATTAAATGCCAAAACTGCTGGCTGAGTACTGTTTTACCTCGGCTTGTCGACAGAATGATCGAGTGATGAATGCGAAACAAGCATCATCACCAACGTTGATTACTAACCAAATTTACCCTCGTTTATTCAGTTGGATGGGGTTCACAATCACTCAATGATCCAACATCGGTCTCCATGATGATGAATGGGAACAATAACAACAATATGGGCATGCTGCAGCTGCTGGACCAACAACAAAGCGTCAAGGCTCAATTGATCAAAGTGATCAGTGCTGTGAGGACGGTGATGCGGATCCCGTTGATCTTCATCAACTTGTTTGTGATTGTGTGCTTGATGATTTGGGGTTAAGACTGGATAACTTTACAGTAATACGAGAAGGGTGTGTCTTGTAAGGAAGTGGATGATGAGTTGCAATACAGAGAAGTGCCTCGTAAGAGAGTGGCTGAGGTAGGTAGACAGGCAGGTGGGTGAGTAAACGTTGTGGAATAGTGGAATAATTGAAAGCTTTCTGTCATTGCAGCCTATCTGTAAATTTATCAGTTTTATATCTATATGACTCTGTGATACAGGGTATTCACCATTTGAATACCTACTCTACATCCGTATAATAATGTCTTCAGGCCTACTGTTAACATGAGATGAATTTGGTGAGTTTTTGTAGTCAACAAATTAACTAGCAAGTGTAATGATCTGTTTCAAATAAGTCAGCATAATTGCCTGCGTGAGCATGAAATCATAAATTGCATCGGCAGATACAACTAAAGGCTGATTTAGATGACGTGAGGTGTGTTAAGATTATAAACAAAAAAAAGCGAATACTTGATTCTCCTCAGTTCAATTAAACACCACAAATTTGCGATATGCGAGTTGACCTACTGAGTAATCCCGATTCACACATATCTAAACGGGGACTGAGTTTTATCTTGAAAATCATCATCGATTTTATAAAGATAAAGGTATCCAAATAAAATTTAAGGGTTCTTATTTTTATATAGATCCACAGAACAGCTATATCAAAAATCTATAAAACCTAAAAGAAAACGTTGTACAATGATGATGAATTGAGAGTGAGGGAAAGGGAAAGGGGTGAAAAGGACCACGTCAATCATTTTTCAACCATCTCTTTAATTCAATCCTTGACTTTTTGTTCTCTTTAAAGATCATCAATTTCTATCATCAAGACTATCAAACTACAATATTGACAACATACCGACGAAGAGGAAATGTAAGTTGAATTGTATTGGACATCAACGGCAATGAATTGAGTACTATACAAAAATACAAGTATTCCTTGGAGTGTTGATTTGAAGGGCAAAAGAAATAAATAGTGAACGTGATTTCCCCCTATTGTTTCTTCAAAGTGATTAAATCGTCAATGAAATGGACAAGAATTTCCCTACCATCATCAAGAGCAACAATTTGGTTCTTTTCGATATCATTCTTCAAAATTGATTGTGGCTCAGTAGTGTCGTCATCATCAATGATTTCACGTTTACCGTTACTTGTTGTTGTCGAGGTCGTCGAGATCATCATGTTCTCCATTGTACTTGAATGCATTTCCTTTTTCATGAATAATAACACTGTGTCGTAGATCAAGAGGTACTGTCTAACAGTTTGTACCATACTGATTCTCTGCTTTCTGAAACCATCTACTAAAGTCCAGATAGGATCATTAGCATTTGTATTGGTAGTGCCTGAGGTACTACCCATTTCAGTTTTGATTGTCATGTTATCCTCATCATCAAAAACAAATGCTTTCAGTGGAAATGGCTCTTGTGAAACCACCGCCATTGGTTCCTTACGTAAGAAATCGATAGCTGAATCAATGGCACAAAACGTTCCAGTACGACCACATCCGGCAGAGCAATGAACAATAATAGGTGTGGTGTCACATTCGAGTCGAGACAAAATTGATTTCTTTAAAGCCACTAATGATAACAAATCATCTTTTTCAACACTGGCACCATAGTCGGGCCATGAGAGGACTTGTAATTGTAAAATCTCATGAACAATAGATCCATTGATGATTATTTGTAATCGTCTCAGGATCATTGGCGTCTTAGAATTCTTGCTCACACTAAATTGGTCATCTTGTTCCAAATTCTTCACTTCAATGGTATTATTAGAATCCTCATAAATTCCCAGCTCCCAAAATGGTGCACACTTCTCAATACCATCCTCATTCTGTGCTGTCAACGATAAGATCAAAGGAGAATTGTGTGAAACCACCAATTGCCAAAAATCACCAATGGTTCCATTCAAAGGACCTTGTGTGGCAATATACCTATTGGATGATATTGATGACGAGATATATGATGCATTGATGTAGTCATCTGAATTATTTTCATTTCCCGCACCGGCTCTCGTTAATTTGACTCTTGAGTGTTCGTATGGAAGAATATCCTTATATCTATTCTTATTACCCAATTCCACACCAGTTGAAATCTTGGGACAATCAAGGTCAGATACCGAGGAATCAGTAGAAGTAACAGTATAAGCATTTGTGGAGAAAACTTTACGCAACCGATCACGTTCTGATGTTTCTAATTTGTTAAATTTCGAAGTTATGGAGGTGACACCATTATCGTTACCTATGGTATCTCTCATCCACAATGGTAAACATTGCAACTCAGTTGCAGATAGATTTGTAGCCTCTTTCAAACGTAACCCATGGTCCAGTCTTATTGTCATCACTTCTTCGTTGTGTCTCGTTTTAAAAACAGTATTTACCGGAGTTGGTAACACAAATCTTGCCAAAATCGGAGAGCTTGCCACTTTTAATGGCGTTGAAGGTTTAAATGGTGGTGGTGGTTGAAAGGACATTGAAGCCGATGATAATGAAGACGTTTCCGTTGTCAGTGGTGGCGTATTCGAGGGTATTGAAAAAGCAGGTGAGGAGGAGGACGGGGAAGACGACAGGAACACACTCGAATTCGAGAATTGGAAGTTCGATGAGGTTGCTGATGGAAAAGTAGGACTGTTGGATAAGGTTGGTGAATAGGAGTCAAAATTATCTTGATTTGATAACAAAGCCGATGATGGCATGCTTGTGAAATTTTTGAACCCACCTTTAAGTATATAAATTGGTGAATTCCATTCTTTATCCTGGGTGAATTTTGAAGCAGTGAAAGAAATGGACAATGAAGTCTTGGATTCTGATTCTGTAAATGAGTCGTACAACACTATAGCTGGGAATCCGTCTACACTGCATGGTATTCCATTGTTTAAATTGTTTTCGTGATGATGACGATTTCTAAAATGAGCTGAAAATAACATTTTGTCACATGCAGGAAGGGAATCGATACACCTTTTCAAATCAAAACTGGATCTTTTCAACAAAGTTGAAGATAAGCAGATATTGATCGAATTTTGAATATGATTTTTACAAAATTCGCCAAATGGTCTAACATCGATGATGATCAAATTGGATAACCCAGATGATTTATCAAAAGTTGAAAGTTTAATAAAATTTTCCAACTCCTGGGTAGTTATGAATGAAGATCCTTGTGGCAGTTGATAAATCATGTCCTTATTGGGCCTTGGATTAAATCTTGAAATGTCCTGCGATAAAGAGGTGGTGTGTTTGATCAAAGTTGGTCTTGTTGGAGTGACATGTGGTGAATGTATGGATATCGAAGACCTTGATTGAAAAGTCTGATTTGTCACAGAGATAGGGGATGATGTAGAAGAATTGAAGAAACTAGGTGGCGGTATGGCTTGCGGAATCTGTGATTGTTGTTGTTGTTGTTGTTGTTGTTGTTGTTGTTTTGGTGGTGGTGGTGGTGGTGGTGATGATGATGATGCAGAAAGATCAAATGGAAACCTTGATGCAGAGGCAGAAGTTGGAAGTTGAAATTTTCTGGTTGTTATTGGCGATGAAGATGATGATGACGATTGTAGTGGAAGTGTGTATAACTGTTGTTGTGACTCGTATAAAGTGGTAGTTGAGTTATAAGATTCATTACTTCCAAATTTCGGTCTTTGTGACAGAGTTGGCTGATGATCCACAAGGGTCAGATCTGAGGCAGTGCTCTTAACCGATGAGATGGAGTCATATTTGTTGTGCAGTTTGTTCAAAGATGATTTGATTTTAGGTTCATAAAAATATGAGTGAGATTTGTTTGAATATGGAGAATTTTTCATCGCTGGTGACGTCATTTCCACATCTTCATCTTCATATATAGTTTCTCCATGTCCTCTGAAAAAATGAGGTTCTGGGTTGGATGATGACAAAGTGGTGAAGGTTGACAGATCTTGCTGTTGTTGTCTATGGGTATTTGATGGTATAGGATTGATATTGAAATTTTTATTATCGTTTTTATTAATGGCGTTTGTTGTTGTTGTTGTTGTTGTTGTTGTAGTGGTAGTGGTGGTTGTGATTGTATTGGAGGAGGAAGAAGAAGAGGAAGATGGACGTTTGGAGTTGAAAGTGAAGTAGTCATTAATTTCTTCGTCGTGATGAGGGGATGGTGGAAATTTGAAATGAGGAGATGGCGAGTTAGCCGTTATGGAAGACATATTCTTTGTCCTTTTCTCAATGTATCAAGTGGGAGATCGATTAATGTCTTATAGTGTGTAAGGGTAAAGATGCTGAGGGAATGGTGAGGGGGTTGTTGGGTGATGGTAGCGGTGGAATGTGATATAAAGGTGAAGCTCGGAAGAAGATGATGATGGAAAGATATATGGATATATGATATTATCAAATAAATAGGTATATATACTTCTTTGAGTCTTTTTAACTTAAAAAAGTTGGTTTTTCGTTTGTTTTTTTTTTTTTTTTCTTTTCACACAAACGCACACGGAGAGAGACAATTGAGTAAAAAATAAGATGATTTAGATAGGCAGATGGATAGACTATTATTATTATTATTATTATTATAATTCATCAATCTATACTATACAATCAGCACATGAAGAGAGTGAATAAGGTGATGGTACTGTATTGTATGATATATAATATAAACTTTCACTTTCCTCCCGCTCTCTCTCTCTTCAATGAAAGAAAAGGGTTTGTTACAGTACCTTTAATTAAGTCTAGACTTAACCTTTTTCTCTATTTTTGAATATATATATATATATATAAAATGTGTGTTTATAAATACACGACTCATTCTCTTCACTAAATAAGAGATGATGACATCATTGATGATCTCTTTGTTTCATTAAATAAAAAACAACTCCTTTTCTATTTAAAAACGATTTTCACTGCTATATTTAAATACTACACACATTGCTGCTATACTTACTAATCTTATAAACTCCTATATTTATTTTACAATAACAACACAACGCCATCTCTTTCGCTTTGACAACCACATAACATAATTATCATCATCACCATCACCATCACAACCATCAATAAAATTAATTTTTTACTTTTGCAATCCATCTATTCGTCGGTTTTAGCAAGTCAAATCAATGTCTATTTAAAGATTTGTTCGCTACATTCACAATATTGTTGTACTTTATAATAATGTAAAAAAAACCCTTAATAATTCAACATCTGATACAAATCTCTAATTTTATTAAATTCAAATTATGATGAAATACATTTTAAACAAAATTCCTTCATTCACTGCCTTTCTCTTCTTTTTTGAATTAATCACTATCTCATCTCCAGCTCGCTATCTTCATTTCTTCTTTTGCAATTTTTAGATTGGATTGGAAATTTTTTTTTTGTTTTCTTTTGCAATACATATATTTTCACACGTTGTAGAGATGGCATCATATCAAATTTTTTTTTTTTTATTGATATGATGATATGATGTACATATAAATGATTACATGATACAGCGATGAATAAGAGAACAATTGTGGAAAATGTCTACACTGCATCTACAGACTCTATCCGAGATCGTAAAAGGCGACATGGATCATCCATAACATCAGTTCCATTAGCCCCAGATGAAGTTCTTGCCACATTAAACTCAGTTAAAAATCTTAATTACGAGATACCACTTAAATCAAGATCCAGTTTCCCACAAAATTCACAATTACCTTCCAGCGAATTGTTACATGCGCTACATTATTATACTGCTTCAAGGTTACAAAACATCTCTAAAAGCAAAGATATAAAGCTGGTACCCTTTTGTGATGAGACTGCGTTACTCGCCATGGGTATCATAGTGGAACAATATATCGATGAATTGATAACTCAAGGTAGTGACAAACAGTTGTTGAGTACAAGATATATGGAGGAAATTGTTGCTGAGAGTGATGATGATAACAACAACACCAATCAAACTCACGATCAAGAAGAAGAAGAAGAAGAAGAAGCTGTTCCGATGATACGACAAAAAGATAAAATTGCAAAGGCTATATTACAACACAAGAGACTGAGGCGTGGTTACACTGTTGAAGTGGAATTTGACGATGGGTCACGCCTGTGGGAGCAATTGCGCATTATGCTGATAACAAATGGCAAATTGGTGCAAGAATACACAAAAGAGCATATACCTGTGCTACTGGGTATTGATTATACAGCCAATTTTGAAGGTGCGTTAAGGGTTGTTGGTCATAAAAAAATTGACTCTTGTGTAGAGGTTTTTCAAGTGGAATACTCAAACGGTTCATTGAAATGGTTGCCACAGTCATTTTTCCTCCAGGGTAAAAATTATCTTTTAAAAAATTATTTGAAGAAGCTGGTGAATGGACTTACGCTTCAACATCTCGAAAATGACACCGTTGCAACCACCGATAATTTTAATAACGTAGATGCTATTACGAATACAACAACAATGACAATGACTGCTGATGCTGGACGATCGAAAAAAAGCTACAGATACAAAACCATTACCGCCATTCACAACCATATTCTGACAAGTCGCTGTGCCAAAGTAGAGGTAGAGTTCACCGATGGCACCAAAGAATGGTTAAATTTTTGGTACGTCAAGACCCATGCAGATTATCAGCTCGTCAAAAATTATGCCACAAAACATGGTATGGAGCACTTCATGGAAGTGAAGCCGTATCGTAAGAGCACCCAAAAACTGCTGCTGCTGCTGCTGCTGAAGGAGGAGGGGAAGAGAATCAAACAAGAACATCAAGAACAACAACAACAGCTGCTGCAACTCTTGCAAAATCACAAAGTGATAGCAATCATAGGTCATCGGTCTTCGGGACCTAAGAATTGGTTTCAATTACAATTTGACAATGGTACTCAAGCCTGGATCACACGTTGGAGTTTAAGACAACATACGGAATTGATAGGACTCATGAAGGCATACGAGTCTCAGCATAGAGATGAGGGGATTTGGAATAATAGAATCGAAACCATTTTGGGACACGAGGGAGATGGTAACAATGGTAGGATCAAACTTCATGTGAGATACGTTGGTGGGTTGCAGAAATGGATAAATTTACCGCAAGTGTATGATAAAACTAAAAGTAAAAAAAATTTGCAATTGGTGAGGCTGTACGTTGCAGAGAATACTTCTTTGAATGGGATGTCGTTATTTTCAAAGGCTGGTGTGGATTCGGTATAATAACAACATTGACTCCCCCGGTGATTGATATGCACAATAAGATTCTGAGCAGAGAATGAATATTTGAACTATAAAAAGAAAAGAGTTACTCATACTATACCATACCATAGCGGTTATGCGTTTCAATAGATTGAAATAGGACTTAAAAAAAGTGGAATAAGATCTCCTCAAAATCTATGAATTTTCCTTTTTAGTTGTCGCATTTAGTACTTTTAATAATAGATCATTTTTTTAATGAAAAGCCAGCCAGTTACAATCGCTGACTCGGGCAGTCAATAATTAATATAGTAGAAAGAGACATACAACTGATCACACAAGATCAAAATTAGACAAAATAAATAGAATCAAATAAATAGAATAAATAATAAATAATAATGATAATTGACAAATTTCAAAATCAATCTTGTTTCCTCTCATTGAATTTTCTAGCGGCTTCATTCCATCTAGCCACTTCTTCCTCACTAAATTGTTTTCTCTCATCATAAGTTCCCTCTTCTCCAATGTAGTACAATCCATAATCGATAACGAGCATGGCTCCTACTGCAATCAGTGTGTTCGTCCGCCAATTGGACGGGTTGGCATTCCAACCTCCCGTTGGCGAAAAGTACCACTGGCCATCATCGGGTTGGTCGTTAGTATCTTGTATTTGGTGCTTTTCATAGACATATGCATATTAAGTTGCCTCAACATGTTTTTAATCAGTGGCGGTCACCGTGATCAAAATCTCGCTTTGCAAATAAATATGCATATTTAGTTGTCGGCATTGGGGTTTGGTTGTATCTGATAGATGGAGATGTATATATAGACAAGTCAACATATTTCAAAAAATTGATGATTTCCATTCAGCATATAGTCATATACTTTATCAAGGAAACCCATTTGCCCATTTACCCCTTAAAGGAATATTGCCGCCAAACGGTGGGATTTATCTTGATGATACTTACTTTAGGTTGAGTGTACCCATGTTGTGCCTGGAAGAATCAATGAGACTGAGTCAGTAACAAGTTTATAATGGACTAGTGAGTTTTGCCTCTCGCTCACAAGCAGATGAATGGTAATATTCACTCACCATCCTCCTGATAGATGCTCTCATTGTTGGTATCTGTCTAATTGTTGAAGCGTATTGTCCTGATGATTAGAGTTGCAATAAAAACTTGAAATCAATCAAAAAAAAAAAATATAGAACTGTGTGTCATTTACACGCTCTCTCTCTGGGGTAAAAACAGAGAAAAAAAACAAAACAAAACAGTATATGGTGCAACTAACACTACACCGTCCAATGGCAGACCACACATGGAATAAGTTTTCATTGCTTTGGGAACTTGCCTTCTGGGTTATCTATCCTCATGACAGACTTAGATTGCTCTTCTTCTTAATGTGCTTGAAATAAAAAAACCGTCCAGAGTAAATGGTAAATTTTCCAATTCAATGGATTTATCAATTGTCACTCGTGTTGTGCCATTCCGTCATTTCCCCTCTGGAAATACGCACCCAATGTAAGGACTCTCTCTTACTCTCTTCATGTAATCTTATCATGATCAATTGAAGAACAGTTATGTCAACGGGAGTGTTTGATCTGATTTGATTTGTTAGTTACCCGGCCCTTCACCCTACCCACTTTTTCTCTTTTCTTTCTTCCCGTTCGAGTTTTTAAAAATTTTTTCACTCAACAAGAAGCTTACACACACATCAGATAGTGGTTTGTACACCGAAACCAACGGATAGCATTTTCATCATAATATAGACTCTTCTTCTCCTCAATCACCAGTACTAGGAAAATGATCAAATTTACTCGTCAACACATAAATATACATCACATAGCCAAAAATGCAACCAGATCGCTCTCTTCATCCACCAATGAATTCAAGAAAGTTTACAAGATACCAAAGAAGTTAGACGATTTCGGCTCATATGAAAGAACATCTTTTGAATCACAAATAACAGAACAAGAGCTGAAATTGTCTCCACCTTTGTTGGCATTGCATTCTCGTTTGAACCTCCCGCAAGAATACCAATTGTCCACGTTGGCAAGGGCCTTGATTTGCAGAAATAAAGCTTCAGAGAGTAAGATAGCTGATAATCATGGACTATCTATCTTTGGAAAGAATTTGTTAGTTTATTACGTTACCGAGTATTTGTTGGTGACTTATCCAAGATTACCTGTTGAGATCTTGAACGCAGCTATCCACGGTTACATTGGTAAATTTTCATTGCAAGATGTTGCTAAAATTTGGGGTATCGAAGAAGACCATAAGGATGAAATTGATTATCTCTTGACAGACGAGCCAAAGGAATTTTCATATGGAAAATTGAAATATCAACCTTTAAATAAGACACCAGAAACGGGTGTTGTTGAAATCAACAAAAATAGTGGTGGCATTGACAGAGCATCTGCTTATTCACATGCAGTTTGCTCTGTCATTGCTGGATTGTACGCACATTCAGGTGAACAACTGACCAAAAAATTTATCAATAATCATATTCTCTCCAGAAAATTAGACATTCAATCCATGTTTGAATTTAAAGAACCTGGTCGTGAACTATCAGTATTGTTGAAAAGAGAAAACTTGCCACCTCCAGTGGCTAGATTGATCGCTGAGACAGGTAGGGCCTCCAATAGCCCTGTTTACATTGTTGGAATCTTTAGTGGTGAAGAAAAATTGGGAGAAGGACAAGGCGCATCGTTGAGAGAGGCCAAGATAAGGGCCAATGTTCAATCTTTGAAATCATATTATCTCTACAGACCATTGGATCCTGTATTGCCAAGTGACGATGTCAATGGATCTTTCAAGCCAGCTTTCATCGATAAAGGTGAAGTTGTAGTTTGAACAGTGATTCATTACTCTTGATTTATTATTCATGTTGTTCTTGTTGTTCTTGCTCTTGTGGTGTTCTAATTTGCATACGGTGTTATTCTCAATATTTTTTTTTTTTTTTTTTTTTTTTTATTTATCATTTGGTTTTTCAAAAAAAAATTAGGTGTCGGGTAGTTAGTTCATCATTAAGTGAACTTGAACTCGATAATGGGATCTTGTATATACAGAGATAGAGTCCCCGTGTGTTTCTTTTCCGCTTTGAATATAGTGCATGTAACAATGAACAGACTGGTTTCACATCCATCAATGAATTTGTAAAAAAAAAAAAAAAATCTTTTTTTTGTTTACATTTCTAATTTTTGCAATTTTGTTCAGGCGCGTTAAAACAACTAAACCACACACACGAGATCCGAACTCATCTAACTCATCAACAAATCTGCTGTTGGTGAAGTAGTGGCAATGGCTGGAATCAATGGTGATGTGTTATTATCTATTGTGACTGGAGAACAAGGTAAGTTCTTGTTGAAATCAAAAAAGCTTTCATGTCGAATGAAATTTGATCAGTTCTAAATTTGCTAACGGTATGACTACAAGATTTACAATCCAAAGAGCAGACCCTTTCGGATCTCAAGGCTCATGTTAAAAGGGAACTTCTCAATGTACTGAACATTCCAAAATATATTGAGTCCTTGTTATATGTGCTAGATGTCTCAACTGCCACTTGGCTGCGACTGCGTTCGATCGCATTTTCAACCCTTTGCCATCTCCTTAAAAGGGTTGAATTGCAGGACAAATCCACTCTATTCTCATATTATTTATATATCATTCCTCAATTGATATCTGGACTATCCAGTACAAAGGAGTCGGTAAGATACGCTGCCATGAGGCTGGTATGGTTGTACTGGTCAAACTGTCCAATCGAGGTGGAGTCGGTGATCAAGCTAGGTTTAAAGAGCAACGATTTGAACGTGGTTGACAATAGCTTGCAATCATTATTGATAATAGTGGATACAATACAGGATGAGTATCAACAACAACCTTTTTTGTTCAAACCTTTTACCTCTATAGTGGTTTCCTTTTTGAAAACTGATGTACCATCTTCCACCCAGTCGTTGGCAACTTCATTATTGACGAGATTCTTTAAAAATTCAGCAAGCAGGACAGCAAAACAGGACTTGGTCAATGAACTTCTGAAGCAGGCAATCAATCGAAACACAGTCCATTCAGTTTTGATGGAAATTGACCCTAGCTTGATGACTAGTTTCCATCAATTGGCATCTCACCAACAACCCCTTGACACTGATATCAATTCGAAATTCTTGAGTGCCGGTTCCGTCAAAATCTCCGCTCCTCAATATCATTCATTGCACAAGACTAAATCAACCAACACTTTACGATCCAGGCAAGGTTTAGATAAACAACTGAAGCCATGGGAGGCTGATCCAAAAACAGATGCACTGTATCTACCAACATCACCATCAACTTCAATGACTCACAACGGCAAACAGGATTCCGAATTGATCCATTTTTTAAATACCATACCGGGTTATCATCTAGACGCCATCAAGGGCTTACATGTGCCCGATAAGTCAAATTTGAAAGAAGCAGTGGACGATATGCTTCCATCCTTCGTGGGGAAGGAGACCGAGTTCAACTGGACCTTGAGAGAAAGGAATATCATTCGTCTTCGCTCCATCATCAGAGGAAATGCACCATTAGACTTCCTGGAAGGTCTTGCGCAATGTCTAAGAACTCTCTGTGATGCGATAACAAAAGCTGTCAGCTCACTCCGAACTAGCTTGTCATCTAATGGTTGTCAATTGATCCGTGAGATGGCAATATTTCTTGGTAACCACTTGGATAATGTCGTTGTAGATGTATGCGCGACGACATTGTTAAAGTTATCAAGTTCCGCCAAGAGAATCGCTTCGCAAAATGCTATGGTTGCATTTGCCACCTTGATAGCTCACGTTCCATTTCAAACAAGGGTTTTTAATCAAATAATAAGCGCCTCACAGGACAAGAATACTCAACCAAGATTATATTCTAGCACTTGGATACAGATCTACATTTTGAAAAACCATGATCATCTACAACAACTCAATGGAGGAATAGCCTTACAGCAATTGGATAGGTCCATTATGAAATGCTTAAATGACCCCAATGCAACTGTAAGAGAGTCCATGCGTTCAACGTTTTGGTGGTTTTACAAATATTGGCCAAGCATTGCAGAAAACTCATTGGTCAGGCTTGATCTGACAACAAGGAAGGCATTGGATCGTGTCAGACCACTGACTGTCTCAACGCCAATAGATCCGGTTTTAAGGTCCCCAAAAAAGAGACAGTCGATCAAGGAATTGATAGTTGCCAAAAATCGCTCCACTCCAGCAACTACTGCATTGGTCCAGACTAATAATCTGGGTAAGGTTGTGGCAGCACCATCAAAATCAACTGCAGTCGAGGGCGGCGATATAGGGAAGCCATTGCGAGTCAATACCGCACAACGAGCAAGACGTATTCCTTCGACTAAGACTTCATCATTGCTGGCCGCTGGTGTTGCCTCTAGAAGCAGATCGGAAGATTTGGGAATCTCAAGCTCTGGGAACAATACAGATATATCGATTAGGGATATTTTTACTAGAGCGCCTTCAGCTAATTCCCCAGTGCCTGATACTGAAATGACAAAACTGTTTACTGATGTGAATGCTGCGTCTGAGGTAGAAGACAAACAAATTAACAGTACAAATTTGGGGCAGAATGAAGAGGACATGATCTTGTCAGCGCTAAAATCGGATGATCCCCAGATGAGAGCTGAGGGAGTCAATATGTTGAAATTTGCTTTCATATCGAAAGAGGAGATTACTACGGAAATTGACCAAGTGTTGATATCGCTCAGTATTAATGATCCGAAAGTCTTGAAACCACTTTATCAATTTGATTTGCTAGCTGATACTTTGAAACATATCCCATTTGAAAACTTTTTGAGCTCGTTCATTATCTGTAATATTGGAGCGGATTTGGAGCTTGAGATAACAGTCAATAATGAGTTGACTGCAACACTCGTTGATGCTATGTCTATCGATGATGTCTATTGTTCCTGTGCGCAGTTGATGAATACTTTGAACAACATATCTTTGGTGATGAATACAATTTGGACTATACAATTGATCAAATATAAGAGCCAATTTTTCAAATTTTTAAGCTTACTATTGTTGGAAACTTTGGAAACTTTCCCCATAAGTGATATTGCTTTTGTCAAAGTATCTGATGTCTTGTTTCAATCTCTTGACTTCTTTGTGACCTCAGAGGATTCATTACAGCTTAGTGACTACAAAATTCTTTTAAAGAGGTTGCAAGAGATTAATCCAACGTTGTTTCAAAAGTCATTGACATCACAAGGCGAAACCGTCACAAGCACTGTAAAGTCTTTTTTGGAACTAAACAACAACTTTAAGGGTGATCCCTATGATGTCGAAATGGTTGATAGCGATCATAACGCATATGAAATGACAATGATTAGACCCGGTGCAAAATTGAACAACATGGCTGAGCTGATCGACATTTACAATCCTCTGAACGACTTGACAATGATAATGCCTAAATTTACGAACTCCCTGAGCACTAATATTCCTGACTCATATCGCAAAAAGAATAACATTACAGAGGAAGAAGATGAAGATGACTCAATTTTTCACCATCAAGGCCTCAACTTCCAAAAAGCAGAAAGAGAAGTGTTGAAGCAGCAAAGCAACGAAGCTGACGAAGATGAATCTCACCCAGAAAACGCCAGGGATATAGAGAATTTCGAGAGTGAAGGTGAGGATAGAGATGATAAAGATCACCTACCCAAAAAAGAAGAAAAAACTGATGAAATCGAAATGGAATACTCTCACAAAACCAATGTCGATGAAGATATAGAAATGGGTCTGACAAAAGTTGATGGGCTCACCAACTATGGACTCCAACATTATCATCAATTGACTGATGGTACCACCGTAATGATACCAATACACCTGAAAGGTGATGATGAGCCTTCTGGAGATGAAAATTCAGCAGAGAGAAGTTTCTCTTCTCCTTCATCGTCTCATGAGTTGATTACTCAGATTGAAAATGTGAATATTACCTCACCAGTTTCGGTGGAAGTGGAGGATTCGAAGATTGGTAACATGATCAACAATTCAGATCCTCTTTTGATACTTGCAGCCGAAAAATCGATACCCATATATAATGATGAGCAAGAGATGATCGATGAGTTGATAGAATTCGGTCCCACCAGAGTTTTGGACATTGACGCTAAATCATGGTTTTCGTTCCAGCAACAAAAATATTGTTTCCTTGATATGAAATCTCCTATAAGAAGAGCTGATTTCGAAGATTTGAAGTCCAGGTGTCTCTCAAATCAATCCACCGATGATGAATGGTCCATTCTCATGATGGTTGTTTTTCAAAGTTCGAAAGCTATTATGCAGATGAATGATGTAATCCAATTGATCGATGACCTGAAATCGTACCCAAAGGAAAGTCTCTTCGGATTAGCTATATTGATCCACAATATACAGATCCAACTGGATTTGAGTACGGACCATCTTGCAGCATTTTGGGATATCATTATTTTCAAACTTTCGTTGCATTCGAGTTTTTTCGCTAACGAGATGTGGTTCGCGGTGTTGGACGTGATGCAGGAGCTCATCCAATTTGACTATCAATTTGCTTTGGATCGTTCTATGATCGAGGTGAACGAACCTCAACAGAGAATGATTGCCCTTACTGCAATCAAATTGATTGTTGAGCAGCGATTAAACGAGCTTTCCAGGGTTCAAATTGAACGTGTTGCTAATATATGTAGATTGTTGCTGAATGATGATGAAGTGACTATAAGAAGGTGTGTCACTTCCATATTGGCAGCGCTATCTCAAGTTTCTGACCGTGACTCATACTTGGCTTATGATGAGGAAGTGAAACAGCTTTCGATGCTGCAGTACATGATGATAGAACAAATTGCGATGATGAGCACCTGAGCTATTAGTTTATTTCGATTTAATTTTCCACATATATAGGTAACAAATTACAGCCTGACTTGTGTCTTACCGAGTTGAAATTCTTTGCCAATTTCGAACCAAATTCACTTGGCTGGCTCCATCCGATGTCCGCCTTCTTCAAACTTGTCCCATAGGTGAAATATCTTAGAGTACATTCGAGCAACTCAGATGCAACATGAAATCTTCTATAATTCTTCACCACGTATATTCTCGATATTCCCACAACCAATGGTATCTGTTGACTGGGTACAATATTTCCCGTCTCTAAGATCAACCACTCACCTGAAGTTATTCTCTCTAGACATATGACACCAATTGCTCTTTTGTTTAACACACAAACAAAGACCTTCCCAAACTCCTTCCCCTTCAACCAATTACCGCAATCATCTGGGGCTTGTAATTCGGTATTTACCAACTCCAACAACTCCTTTGTGGCTTTCACCTCGGCCTTGTTCTGAGAATCCACTTCGATCATCTGGATCGTCTCAGATTTCCCATTCGCGTTGATCTTGAAGTTGTACAATTTGTGACCCCATTTGGGAGCCCATTCACGGCCAACCAAGGATCGAAGATGAAATTTCTGGTGTAGATCATTGTCCAATTTCAAATGAGGCACATAGGACATGTGGCATGACTTGCAAGTGATGTTCTCTGTTGATGTCCTGAAGTAAACCTGCCTTTGTCTCTTGTGTTTAGGCATTTCCTTTGTCGTATTACGCGTATTGGGATCTGGGAGCAGTGAATCGACTTTGTGCACTGCGTTACCGAGAAGAACCTTGCCTGATTTATCATCTGATGACGCTAAAGCCTTTCTAGAATACCTTCGAATATTGTCATTCAGTTTTGGCACCATACTATCCACCTTCCCAATTCTGAAAATAGTATTGATTTAATCGATCTCGATCCGGTCCCCACAAAATCTAGTCCACAAAAAAATATTGTGAAAAAAAAAAAATCTCATCTCTCGGTGGAAATAAGTGGAACGACGACATACAACATAAACGAAACAAACAATGTCGAAGCAATTCTCAAATCCATCACCTAAATTTGAACATTTACTACCTTCAAACGGAAGCTGGAAGAGTTCAATCACGAACTGGATCTCCGAAGATGTTCCATCATTCGACTATGGTGGATACGTTGTTGGAGATAATTTGAATACGGCCACATTGTGGTGTAAATCAGACGGTGTTCTCAGTGGTGTTCCTTTCGCCAATGAGGTATACCATCAATTCGGATTAAGAGTGGAATGGTTTATCGAGGAGGGAACTTATTTGACCCCAAGCAAAGACGGAAATGTTAAGGTGGCCACAGTGAAGGGTCCTGTAAAGGATATCTTGGTTGCCGAAAGGTTATCATTGAACATTTTGGCCAGGGCATCAGGTATTGCAACCCAATCTTTTATCACGAATGCTAGGGCAAGAGATGTGGGATATAAGGGGATCATAGCAGGCACGAGGAAAACTACCCCTGGCTTAAGATTGATCGAGAAGTATTCTATGATCGTTGGTGGCTGCGATGCCCATCGTTACGATTTGTCATCTATGATCATGTTAAAAGACAACCACGTATGGTCTACTGGGTCTATAACGAAAGCCGTTGAGAGTGCCAAGAAGGTGATGGGCTTTTCCACCAAAATTGAAGTAGAAGTACAGAGCGAAGAGGAGGCCAACGAAGCTATAGAAGCTGGAGCAGATATAATCATGCTTGACAATTTCACAGGTGATGGTTTGAAAGTAGCAGCAAACAACATTAAAGATAATTGGAAAGGCAAAGATAAAAAGTTTTACTTGGAATGCAGTGGTGGCTTGACTTTGGAAAACTTGGGAGAGTACCTTTGCAACGATATAGACATTTACTCGACCTCTTCGATCCACCAAGGTTGTTCGATTGTTGACTTCAGTTTAAAAATTGATCACTGACAAAGCCGCGTTAATTTATTAAAAGAGCAGCGGTCAATACTTTCTTCGAGCTTGTTAAATTAGATTTTGATAATATGCCATATACAAGTAAAACTTATATAAATGGCGGTAACTGTTTGGATTCTTGGATCTGTAAGACAGACTTTTGTCAGGCGCTCTTGGGGTAAGATCGGTCATGTTGTTTGAAGATCATCTAAAAATTCTGCAAATTTTCGCTTTTTTATAATAAAATAAAAAGTCCTTCAACTCTTCTTCACAGATTGACTTTGACTTACACCACAGCAGAATACGGTGGCTGTCTTCGATGTCATGAGACTGAAGTGATAGCACAGCTGGTGCAATTGTTAATTGTGTGTGTGTTTACATCACCTCTTTTTGTGCATCGGCCACAAAGATGATTTTCACACGCAGGGCGAAAAAAGGTAAACAAAAGATATTTTGAAACATATCACTACTCGCTTATTCAACTTCAAAACTTTCACCACCTTCAATTTACTTGAACTAGGACCCCTTTTAGTAGCTATTCGACCGTTGCTTCACTATTCGTCTTGGTGTCTTAGTAAGAAAGCATCTGACGTTGCTTCTGAAACTCACAATCAGTCATGTCACTAATACCGCAGAACTCAAGAGTAAAGAATCTTGTGGTTGATAGTGATGATACATCAAACGTGCCCCTCTCTTTGGGAAATTCCCTGTCTGACACCAGTGAATCATATATGTTCTTGTCATCGAAAGAGCCGACAAGGTCTGATTTCTCGAGAGTATATGATGAAGGTGAAGATCTCTCTCTTGATCAGATTCACTTTCTTTTAGAGAAGGCAAGAAAGTTGCAGATCAACAGCCAACAACCACAACCATCGACAACGACAAAGACTTCTAGCACAATAAACAGTACGTCGTCTACCCCTGTTCAAAATTTTAACTTCAAACCGAAGCTTAATTTACTTGAAAAACACAAGGCATTTCATAATTCACCTTTATCACAATCTACTCCATTGATTTCACAAGTTGTAAATCTGAATGACAACTTGCAGACGAACGGTGTTGTGAGGCACATCTTCAGAAATGGGATCGATGAAGAAAAGGAAAATAAGACCGGTCATAGATTCAAAGAAGTGGTGACGAGATCCCCAGAATTGAGTGCTGTATTGGAACAGGAAAGTAACTTAAATGATGATCACACACATTCTGTTAGTTCCGCTGGTTCGAAAGGCGTGCGTAGCGGAAACTCTACTGGTTACATCTCCCCTGAGCCAACACCGCCAAATTCAAGTCAACCTCCAGCAGCGACAAATGCTGATGGCGATATGAGCAATGGTGTTGTAGACTTTGATCAGCATGAACTTCAAATGTTGAGAGCATTTTTATCAAAGTCAAAATCGGGACAGGGTCTCTTACATGACTTCGACACTCAATGGCATGGTATGCGTTCTTCTCCTGATTTTGTGCCTTCTCAACTATCAAGAAGCTCTACTTCCACTCCTCATAGGCAGAAATCTTCTGATACACTTTACAATGAATCATCAGATATATCAAGCCTGGTAGTCGACGATACATTCACACACAATAAGCATAAGAATACCGAAATTGCGATGAGAGATCTCCGTGATAATCAGCCAGACTTTGGAAACGAAATCATGGCTAAAGATGAAATGATTAATGAACTTCTTGAGAAGTCGAACTCCGATGAGGCATTGATCAGTGAGTTGAAAGAGAAGTTGGAGAACAAGAAAATTATACAAGCTGAGTACGACAGTCATAAGGAAAATTGGAGCAACTTCATTGAGTCAATAGTGGGTGATGAAGATTCAGCTATCACCAGAGATTTTTTGAAACTCAACGGATGTGGAGCTTTATACGATATTTTGGATTTATCTCAAATAGACGGTTCTACATTCATTGAGTTGCAAAATATATTGAAAGAAATTGCTATCACTCTTCAAACACCCTTCAGTCGTATTCAAGATGTTGTATTCACAATATCAAAGTTCTTCAGGGAAGATTATTTGAGATTGATTTTATTTGTGAGAGATGTACATGGCGCGTTGTACTCGAATTCAAAGCTTGTATTGCCAGAAATCTATAAGTTGGGTTGGATCAGCAAAAAAGATAATGATAGTACTCAAAGAAACGAAGAGACTGTCAATTTTGATCATTGCTTACACCAAATGCTGGAGACAATTAATTGTGCTTTTGAAAAGTGACATAAATAAACAGACATTGCACAAGCAATTGGGCGCTACTGATGCTTCAATCAAAGACTCTTGGGAGGTTGACAAATGTCTGTAACCGGTATCTAAGTTCTCGAGTCCATGAAATAACAAACTATTTTGAGTAACACTTAAATTACATTAAATAATAATTGACCTCTTGCTAGCGAAAAGCACAAAAAAACGTTCTGAAAAAATCAAAAGATTGATAGACATTTGTAAAATTCGTTCTCTTACAGCATCATCAGATGTCGAGTAACGGTGTTTCCTCAGAAAAAAGGGACTTGTCAATCACAGTAGATAGAGGACTAGAGCGGGGTCTTGAGAAAATTCACAATGTTCATCCGGTCTTCTTGATAGAGAAGATCATCAGGGAACGAATATTAGACTCGATGTACTATAAGAGGCACTGTTTCAATTTGAATCTCCTTACGCTTGTGGATAAGGCTGCCGATATCCAGCTCGTTGGAACCTATGCAAATAGCAACAACACGAAACCCACGCACTTCATGTGTTTGTTGTTGAAATTATTACAATTACAACCTTCCAGAGAGATTTTAGACTATTTTATACGACAAGCCCATTTCAAGTATTTAACAGCGTTGCTGCTAGTGTATGTGAGGTTGACGTATGACTCCTTGGAAATTTATGAAATATTGGAACCGCATTTGACAGATTATAGGAAGTTGAGATTGAGAAATCCGTCCACTCAATCTGTAGAACTTGGATTTATGGATACATTGGTGGATACTTTATTGGATAGTGAAAAGAGCAAGTTTTTTGATATGTCGTTGCCTAGGATTTCAAGCAGGTCTCAATTGGAACAACAAGAGCTTATTGACTACAGAGAAAGTCCCATGAGGGAAAAGTTCGAAGCGCTACAGGAACTGGTTTCTGACTAGAACTGATCATTCAGATAAAGAAAAAGTATCAAAATTTAATCGTTCCATTATCCAATCTTGACCGAATCAACTCGGTGGTCTCTCCATTCTTCTGTATGACCCCAGCGGTTTTCAAGATTTTTGATGTCTCCAATATTGATTTCGAAAAGTCAATTGACTTCAGGTCTTTGGAGAACTCCACCGTCTTCAACCATTCCCTAGCATCATCCAATGTGTAGTCTAAATTAGAGGCAATATACTGTACAGACTCTTCTGGATGTGTATTGAAGTAGCTTATACCTTCGTTGATAGCTTCCAAAAAAGATTCCAATGCCTTCTTATTATTGTTGGCAAAATCTGTTCTTGGCACAATCACCCAAGATGACCAAGGTGTATAGATTTCACCAACCTGTTTAATCTCTCCGCTGTCATAGTACTTTTTTGTGGTAAAATATTCCCACATGAATGCTTCGCTACCTTCTAAATTATCTTTCAAATTGACCGAATCTCTCAAATTGGCAAAGTTGGTCAACACTGGAAATTCAGAGAAGAAGGGGAGTGTAAAGTTGTTCTGTAAAGCTAGAACAAATGACATCACGTAGCTTCCACTTCCAATTCTTGAGACCCCTATTCTTTTGCCTTGTAATTGTGAAATCGATGTGATGTCATCTCTTTTGCTACCAGTTGAGACTGCCCAACATAGAGGACTCTCAACATATGTTCCGGCGATCTTGTATTCTTCATCACCGTCACAAATGCCTCTAACAAAAGCTTCAGTCAAACCAATGGCTATATCAATTTCTTTTGACTTCAAGCATTGTATCAAATGGCCTGACCCAGATGGAAAAGGAACAAGCTCAACTTCAATTCCCTTCACCTTGAAGTACCCATTCAAATTGGCGAACAGAATTGGTGTGGAAAAATGTTCAGGAATGAATCCAACTTTCATTTTCTTCGTTGTAAGTGATAGGCTATCAGTAGATTTTATTCAGTGTTTTGTGAACTTCTCGATAAATGGAGAACACTTTAATAAGAGAAAAAAATATAAAATTTTTAAAATAATCAACATATTATCACATAAATATCAAAAGAAAACAATCAACTTACAAATAGTTAGTATGTCGATAACTTTGAGAGACGGGTTCTCTGGGGAATCCCTCGACAGAGTGTTAGAAGATTTACTAGTGAGGTTCGTAATAAACTGTCCAGATGAAGACTTGTCCTCGATAGAAAGAGTATTCTTTCAAATAGAAGAAGCACAATGGTTTTATGCAGATTTCGTGAGACCTATCAATTCATCATTACCGAGTTTGAAAATGAAAGGCTTCTCAACGCTGATGATTGAGAGATGTCCCATGATCTGGCGTTGGGGTAGTGCTTCCGATGCATTGGCAAAATTCGGAAAGTACAAGTCCACAATACCTGTAAGAGGTGCTGCTTTGTTAAATTCCTCATTAGACAAATTGTTATTGGTGAAGGGTACTGAGTCCAACTCTTGGGGATTTCCAAGAGGTAAAATTTCAAAGGATGAAAACGATGAGATTTGTGCCATCAGGGAGGTGAAAGAAGAGACTGGTTTTGACTGTACTGATTTAATCGATGCTTCCAACTATCTGGAGAGGACAATAAAGGGAAAAAATTTCAAGATATTTTTTGTTGATGGTGTGCCAGAGGACTACAATTTCGAACCAATCGCTAGAAATGAAATCGCTGAAATTGCGTGGAAAGACTTGAAATATTTGAATAAAAATGCTAAGATAAATTCGAATCAATTCTTTTTAGTCTCTGCAATGATAAAGCCCATCATGAGATATGTTGCTATGAAAAAGGGTAAAGGAAATGAAGAAGAAGTTAAAAGAAAGGTAGCAATTGAGTTAAAGGAATTGTTAGGTATTACCAACATATCTGAAATACTGTCTGAGAAGGCTGATATTGATCCAGGAAGAGATTTATTAGAGAAGTTAAAGCTGGCTAACCAAGGCAGCGCTCTTCCAGTTAGCACAAACATCCCTCAATTACAAAATCAGCCTTTACTTCCACTGATGGTATCACAGTTTCCACCAATATATCCCTTCCAGCCGTTTGTTCCTGCTCTGACTGCAAATGGACAATCTCATCCGTTTTCTCCCCATATGATTTACCCTGGCCAGCAAATGCCACCGCCAATGTTCATGCCTACACTACTGCTCAATACACATCAGCACCTGCTTGCTCATATGATGCCGCCAACACCGCCACGCCAAAACTTTGATGCACCAACACCGGAGTCGTTGCATAAGCCAAGCTTCAGCTTACTTAACAAGAGGTCGAAAGAGGCTGATAGCAAAGTGTTGTTGGGGGTTCTCAACAGACACCCTCAAAACAGTGCACCTCTGGTGGGAGGGTCGCAGTCAATACAACTTTCTAGTAATTCTGAGGCTGCCAATAGATCAAACACGAATTACTTGATGGACTTATTCAATAGAAGCAACAACTATGCCACAGAGAACCTGCCAATGCCGAGCACAACGGTTAAATTGTTGAAACGGAACAACGGATCTCCTCTTCCAGATGAAAAAATAAACACTTTAGAAAGGACACCCGAAGCAAATGCCTCCGATTTAAACAATTTATTATCTCTTTTGAAAAAGAACGGCCCGAAAGAAAGGGACGGCAATGGACAGAACAACACAATAGATTCATCAAATAACCACGGACCGGTTTATGGGTCCAATGAAGCTGGAAAAGAGGTTATAGCCATGCTAAATCGATCTGAGTCGCACTCTAGGTCTGTGACCCCAATTAACACAACACCAAGTGGAAAACAGCCAAAAGACGAGTTGCAATCGACAACATTCAATCACGATACGCAGAAGGCATTTGACCTGCCCACTAGTGAATTTCCTGTCGAAAAACTGAAGGACGCTTCAATCGACTCATATGAAGATTATGAAGATTTTGAAGAGCTTGAAAATTCCACGAATACAAATCACAAAAACCTTCTCAATTATGACTATTCGGATGATGAATCTGAATCTGAGTCTTTGTCTGTGTCTTCAGACGAGGAAGACGGCGAAATTGAGGCTGTGGCTGCGGAGCAGTCTAGAGTGCTGAACGATTACAAATCTTCTTACTCACCCACGATTCAGGAAAGCGTTGCTCCCGTTGAGCCTGTGAAAAGAAAGATACAAATTTTGAAAAGAGGTCAAAATCCACCGTTGCAAGATGGTAGAAGCGAAGTTTCTGATAGAGCTACCAAACCAGAAGGAGCAATCGAAGCAAATCATTTTCTTTCTCTTTTGAAAGGGCCTCATATGGGCTCTCGACATACCAATGATTCCACCATGTCGCAAAACCAGTCCAGCTCTATTTTGCATTTACTCAACGGCCTGTCCAACAGCCATAATGTTCCAGCATCAAAGGCGGAAGCTAGCCCTGTCTTATCTCAAAATGATCTTATGACTGTCTTGAACTCGGGCACTGTCACCCAACACGAATCGCTGCAGATGCCAGCACATTCAGCATCGTCTAGCTTGTTATCATTGTTGAAAAAGCCACATACTGACAGCAGTACTGCTGCTTCCTTGGCGAATGAGAATAACAAATTGGATGATCCTGCAGTGCTCGTGTCAAACATCCAAGATCAACACTCGCCTTCTTCAAATCTGAGCAACTTTTTCTCGGGCCTTTTGAACAAGACCCACACAAGCAAACAGAATCTTAACGAATTTATAAATGCTGATGATGTCAATTTGATGAATTCTTACTCTTCGGCTGCGCCTGCCAGTACTTCGCAGTATCAAGCTGAACCTACTGGAAATCTTCCCAATGGAAAAGAAGAATTGTTGAGCCTTCTCCGCAATCGCTAATTATCATTGAGTTACGTATATAACTATTGTAGATTAGAGTCGTCTAGGGTGTATAATTTGTGTATATGAGTGATTATACGTTCAACTTTTTAGCATTTACTTTTCCTCACGTGACCGAGGGCTAGTAGTGAAAGAGAGAAAAAATTTGTCTTTTTCATTTGAGCTTTTGGGTTGTCACAGGTTCCTTCTCCAATTTATTACAATCAAGACATTGAACCAGTAGCTTGACACTAACATAGAATCCTCACCCAAGGTGATTAATTGCTCATTCAATTTTCAGCATATCAAAAGCGTTGACTTCATTCCAGGATCTTGTAGTGTCTTTCTTACTACGATACCGCCATTTACATTCTAATAGTTGAACGGAATATTGATTATCGATAAACCAATCAAAGCCAACAGACTCAACAACGGCGAGTACAATTTCAAAGTTTACTTACTGGTTAGTAGAGAGATCAGCTTTGTTTTGGACAGTTTGAATCCGACATTTTGATAAAGCGAGAGGGGATGCCAATAAATAGCTACATCTCTCCACTGCTGCAGCCGGCTTCTGGTGCGCCTCCACAACAGGAGCAGCAGCAGCAGCAGCGACAACAACTCCAACAACCACAACCACAACCACAACCACAACAGCAACAACAACTACAACAACCACAAACACAACCTCAACAACCCCAACTTCAACAACCGCAAGCACCCCCACCAGCAGTAGTGGCCGGAGGATCAACATTATCTACAGAATCGGTTAGGCCACCTGGTATGCAGCGTTTGAATTCACTGAGCTCACTGAGCTCAAATGACAGACGGAGAAGGGGCTCTTCGTTTGGTAACTTATTCTCATCCATAACTTCATCACTAAGACAGCAGGCTGGCATTTCGCAGCAGCCAACACAAATTCCAGCGTCACTGACTAATCCCATAATCATCTCCCCACCACCGTTCTCAATAGATCCTTCAGCACAATCAGCATCATCGAGTTTTAATTCCAATCAGCTCTATTTACACGAACAATCTTCAAGTACAAGGAGACCGTCTTTGATTGAATCGAGGCGAGGCTCAGCTGGAAATAACATGAGTGTCAGTAATCAGTCTCTAGGGATGCTGATGAGTGCTACTGTCACTGATATACACCAATTGAATTTATCAAGCACAAGATCATCGTCCTCGTTGAACAGAGATTCTGCTAGCAATGCGGGGTTATTAGAAACTGATGAGATCGAAGAGGTTGATGAACTTCAAGAAGAGTCTGAAGATTCTGAAGATCAAGCCAGAACAAGACAAAACTCTACAGCAATCGTTCCTGCATTAGCGGAAACTGTAAACGACAAGAGAGAATCTGATGGTTCCTTTTCGATAAGACTCACTCCTTTCATTGATCATTCTTCGTCATCACCTGCACTATATTTTTCTCCTTTGATTAGAAAACTCAAGCCTGGAATGAGGCTCCCTATCGGTAGATATACGGAAAGAAATAGAGAAGCTGCTCAGGCCCCACATGGGTCTTCTGCTGCTGTTGTTTTCAAATCGAAAGTTGTATCAAGAACACACCTGGAGATTCTTGTTGATGAGCATGGAAATTGGTATATCAAAGATTTGAAGTCTTCATCAGGAACATTTTTGAACCACATAAGGTTATCACCGGCTGGGGTAGAGAGTGATGATTGTATGGTATGTGATGGTGATATGCTTCAATTGGGAATGGATTTCCGTGGGGGTTCTGAAGAGATTTTCAGATGTGTTAAAGTCAGAGTGGAGTTGAACAAATCTTGGAAGCGTAAAAATCACAAGTTCAACAAGGAGACACACAAAAAATTATTGGGAGATGAGACAGAATGCGTTATTTGTTTGAACGACTTGGAAGTCGGTGATTCCATTTTCATCAGCCCTTGTTCGCATAGCTGGCACTATAAATGCATACGTCCATTGTTAGTTAGGAATTATCCCCAATTCCATTGTCCTAACTGTCGTTCAATCACTGATTTGGAGCAAGATGATGATGACGAAGATTAAGTTTACGCTGCTTACATGCACTACCATTGACATCAGTTTCGCAAAAAACTTTGGTTGTATGCTTTTTATTTGATCTCTGTTGGTCCTGATCACACATCACCAAATTCAACGTCTTTGAAACCTTGGTCTGCAGCGCTTTAGTCAGAGTATAGGCACCTCTATCCTCAGCCATTTGGTGAGGTGTATTTCTCTCTTATCCGTTTTCGGGAGAGCTTTTTTACAAGTTAATTAGCATTTGGTTTTTTCGAATAAGGATTGATCTAACATTTTTTATTACCTGCCGTCCATCTCATTGAAATTACATTCATTTTTTTTTTGGACACTCATCACTTCATCCCCGAAATCACTGTCGGCAATTTTGTGATTCCAGCAGTCAAAGACTAACCCATCCACGATCTTTTTAAATGGTAACAAAATGAACTCGTACACGACGTACAAGTCCTTCAGCTTTGAAGTAACAGTGGTTGTACCCTTCTCTTTTGCACAATGCAAATTGATTATGTTCGAGGCTGATCGTGAGTTCGAGAATGCCATTGAGAGATTTTTCGACACCTTTACCAGCCTTCTATGAGACTCGGCACCAGTACATATCATATCTTCCAAAACAGCTTTTTTATGCAGCATTACTTTACCAATGTAGAGTACATCCATACATCTTCAATGACAAGCATCTTAATTGACAAGTTTATGCGTAAAGTTGTTACGATCCAGTAAAGTGCAAGTATCTGAAAGCAAGCACAATTCCATGCTGAGCTACTATACGGAAAGTCTGGGTGGGTCGTGATTATTTTTGAAGGCCAACACCTTCCTTTTCTGTTAGGTGTTAAATTAAGCGCGTTTTCGATCTACAGTTATGGTAACTATGTCATGGTGAACCCATTATGGTCCTCGGGTCTTTGAAGAATAGAACATGGGTAAATTAGAGATCTTATTGAAAGAAACACGAGCATGTGGATAAATCTAGCTTGATATCATCAAAGGCGAAGAGCTTAAGCCAGTGAACCTTCCTTTGCATTGTGAAGACTTTTGATGGATCCCCAAATTTTTGTTGACATGGATTTGAAAAGTATATAATTTGATAATGAGAATGAGTGGATCAGGAACTTCTTGCAAATTCGATTGTCAATCGTCCGCCGGGATAGCTCGCTTTCATATAGTGATTTTAGTATGAGTTCATTTTACTCTAAACCCAAGCTCCTACTAAGGCAGAAGTTTCTGATGATATGAACTTTCGTTTACAATCAGCATGAGATCACTGGCATTATCAAGTCATCAAAGCGATGATGAATGAGTGTAACGAATCTCACTGTCGCGCGTGTTCGCAATATGCTGGATGTTTTGAAAGGTCATGAAAATGCCGAAAGAGTCCCACGACATGAAAGAATGAGTTCATTAGAGCTGGACGATAATGTGAATTTTGATATTGTTCTCGTTAATTTTAAGCACACGACTTCGATAAGGATATAGGGAGGCCTCTAGGTAGAAGTGATAAGATATTTTTATTTTCGTGTCTGGAAGCACAAAAAGCCTTTGCCAGATACTCTGCATATATCTTTCTTGTTTGTCAGAACTATTTCCAATAACAATTTCTTTGGATGGGTCAAACATCGACTTGGAAGAAGATGACGATGACTGGTATAGATTAGGCGCTGTTTACCAGACTACATTTAACTCTTTGCAAAAATGAAAGACACTATGAAATTTTGTGTAAAAAGGTTTTGATTGTTTCTGTTATATGAAACAGCGTCTTTTTTCGAATAAATTTTATTTATGTTTCGGTATAGGCACTTTGGTCGGGCGTTTGGGCACTCTTATCTTGTACCACTTAGTGTGGTGTTTTGTTCATCCTTTTGAGCGAAGATTCAAACAATTCAGTTAGCTTTTGCTAGTTTTGATCAACTATTTTCGCTCGCCTCTTTATCAAATGCGTCCATCTGGCTGTATGTCGACAATAGATTAGTCATTAATCCGTAACCCAACAAGAATTGAGAATTTATTTAAAGAAAACTCATTAAATTTTATCGTCTGAATCCAACAGTCTCAATATAAAATTCTGCAACTGAACTTTACCTTTCGGGTTCTCCCATATTTTGTGACCACCATCTGCGATTTTCCACTCTACGCTGTTGCTGCTGATTTTGGTTAGTGCGCGCTGCCATTTACCCCAATTGATAGAGTTTTTGATCATCAAGTCAGAACTGATAACGCCAAGCGGCACATTACCCAAATTGATGTTGCTGTTATACACTTCGTTGTGTGAAAGTATGCCTGCAGACATCTGCTCTTGCAATTTGGATCTCAAGAATTTGCCACGGTGCCTCATATCATCACCAAATATTCTTTCTCTAGATCCATGTCTGTTGATTATTACATTCTTCCAGCTGACCAACTGATAAGGCGATATAAACCCATGGAACCATAATCTAAGACCTTGCCTAGTATTCATAGGTCTAATGTTGACAGTGCGGTACAAATCTTCCCATTTATCTTTTGAACCATTAGCCGTGGCGAAAGGATCTCTCTTAAGCATATTGTCGGGCCAAGAGTCGATTAAGATCAAGGAATGAACCTGCGAGAGATATCTAGACGCAAACACCCTGGAGTATAGGCCCCCGATATCAAATCCCAACAACATGAATGGACCATGAATTTTTTCCTTCTTCAAAACTTCATTCAAAAGATCAATTGTAATGCCAATGGAAAGTGGTGATGGTGAGGAGTCACTGAAACCACTTCCTGGGCGATCATAAATGCAATACCTATCAATCTTCTTCAATTGGTATAATTCCTCGACCCAAGAAGCATACTCCTCTGATGACTCCCATTGACCTGCCTCGAGTAACAATATAGGTTGTTGGCCCTCATCGGGTGCATTCATTCCAATAGTGTCGTTGCCGTAAACATCGCCATAACATGATATGTGTATTCCAAAAGAGTTGTCCTCTACGCGAACCTTGTCACCCCAAGGAGCGACTCTGCTATCAAAAGCATCAAGCCATAGGTTCAAACTAATCAATACAAATAGCACCAAAATTATGGCCCTGAGAGTATTGCGTATCATGATTACAGTATATTCGTAAAAAGACTTCCTCGTTTCTGGGCGACCAGTGAGTCGAATCTCTTCGTGGATTTTACCCTTCTCCACCAAAAAATCGGCAAATGTACCAAATACACTAGAGAACAACGTCCAAATGAAGGTTGAGATTCCAACCATGTACTGGTCGTAACGCAATCCAGGAACGACCAAGACAAGAAAAAGGTCAAATGCTATTAGTGCAGAAGTGGAATACCCAATGACTCGGTCGATGTTGGAAGGGACGGTGAAGAACAATTGAGATACCATCGTGCTCAACAATGATAAAATTATCAAATTCACCTCTAGAAAGCTTCGACCATGATTGTTGAAGCCTGGAATTGAAATAAAATCTGAGATGATTAGAAACAAGATCCAGAAAAGTGAGATAATAGACGAGAATCCAAGGATAACTTTGGCAATTCTGACGTTTTTAACATTAAGAGGTGAAACGCTAGGATCATCAGGTGAAAGCAATGGTCTTCTTTCAGGATCAACATCCTCTGTGTATGCGCTTGGTCCACCGGAATGAGTGCGGTGGTGCCTCGGTGAGTGTTCTCCGTCGTCTGTGACCGTATCAGCAGTGTTCGACATCTGATGATATCTATGAGCAGTTAATCTACTTGGATAAGTAAAACACAAACAAAGAGCAATCTAACAACAGTTTTCCATACACCCTCAAAATTCACGTGCAAGCGCATTTTTCTCTATCTATCAAAAAGCTGTCAAATATGAAAAAAATCAAAAATAATAAAATAAAATGACATAGCGGCGCTAACAGTATGCAGCTTGGTAAACTGGAGTGTGAAAATTCGAAGCCTTCTTACGAAACTGTGTTTCAATAAAATAGTAGAGAAAATACAAAATGACGACCCCTTGTCAAAACATAAACAGACAGTATGCCCAAGAGATGCAAATAAGCACAAGTGGAGCTCTAAAAAAATTTAACATCATGGGTTAAATATTCAGAAAAATTGTGAATTCCAGTATTATACATTAATTACATCCTCTACAACTGTTTTTTCACATTTTTGTTGTCTAAAAAGGGCCCCGTCGGTAACAATTTCCACAGATTAAAACGGCCCTGCTTATTTTTCGATGAAAGTATCAGATCGCCCTCATGAGCCATAGAAAAGTGTTGAATAAAATTGAAAAAGGTAGCCTAGTGATACATTCTTGAAACACCATGACCTTTAAAATAAGCTAGAACTTCTGGAGGTCCTTCGGCGTTTGTATGATGGATCTAACATTTCAGACCTTTATTTACGACACTTTCTTTTATAGCACTTCCTTTTAAAGCTCTTTCTTTTTATAGCTCTTTCTTTTTGTAGGGGCCGTTTTCGCACAAAATCGTCTTGATACACAGAGATATCTCTCTCAATGATCTCTAAGCTAGTTTATCATGAAACTGGCGAATTTATTCTCTCCATTTGATGATACGAGGTATTCGTCACGCTCAACTCTGAAGACACTTCAGTATCTGGGTTCGTGTTAGTCAAATTCAACCCACTCATTGACTCCACATCTTTGACAACATGCTCTATCTCCTTGATGAGTTTGATCATATATCCTTCTCCGTAATTGATTCCATATGTTTTCGAAATAGCTAACTTATTCTGAACCCACTCGCCAACCATTTTGGCTCTTTGTTTTTCCGCCAACCTTGATAATGGAAAAGTGCCTTGCTTAGTGAATGCCACTATATCAATTATCAAACTGTGATGGTTCAATACCTTGTTGACAATGATGGGTACCAAAGCGGACAAATTGGTTGCCACTTTCGGCTCAACCACCAAAATTGTGTAATCACCGCATTTAAAAATACATGTCCCATTTCTGTACACATTCGAGTGGCATGACTCAACAGTTTTTTCAATATCTGTGACAAAATGATGTAAACCCATCACCTCAATTGTGTCTTGAATCTTACCCAAAACAAAGAGTGGTTGAATATCCATCGTTGAACTAGAGGACGTTGGGGATAAGTTGTGCAAAAACCCTAGATCACCTGTTCTCAAATAAGTGTACTCCTGATTCCCATTTCTTATCTTGGCTGTGAACCTTGAAGAGACGAATGAATCTTGTTGACCTCTTGGTCCATTAGTGAATGAATAAACGCTTGCTTCTGAACAAACCCAGATTTCACCGTACTCACCAACTTTACACAACTCACAAGTTTCGGGATTGACGATTGCGATCTGTGTACAAACAGGAACCATGCCCGAATCTTGTACATAAATAGCATCTTTGACATTTCTCGGGTTAACAATCGATATGTAGCCTTGGCGTAAAGCTACAGGATCTAAGTACAATTCAATCGGCTCAAAGGCCATGTACGATCTAGTTGTTATCATGGGATTGAAATAAGATGAATAAACGTTGCTTATAGCCGATGTTGAAAGTGCAACAGGAGCAAACAGCAACTTTACCGATTTCATTAACTCCAAACTTGGCCTTCCTTCGCAGCTCACCATCAAATTCTTGAGCTCTGGCAAATCAAATCCTTTGAATTTCATCTTTGAAACAGCATGCTTCAACATCTGTGGTGTCACATGCGCATCCTTGATTTTAAAACGAGACACCGTCAAAAAATAAATAGACGGATTGTAGTAATAGTCGACTGGTGAGATCAAGTAGGTTGATGAGCCCAAGAATACACCCATCACTGTGCTCTGCAAGAATCCTAGTCCTGAAATGTGCCTGACGCATCCAAGCAAAGGACGATTACTCTTCATCAGACAAGTTTCCTTGACCACTTTACACATGCTCATTAACGTTTTGTGTGTCAACTTGGCACCTACACGATAATGATCTGGTGTCCAATACAACCAAATAATGGAGGTGGTTTTTTCATTTCTAAAATCAAATGCTGCTTGCCATTTTGTGATTTTTGACGCCAAATTGGCGCTTGTCAAGGATGGCTTATTGTATTTGGCTGTATTTTTGATCTTTGGTAATATTCTACTAGAATTTTTCATGGCGTGAGACACTGCTTTCGATTTTAAAATTGTCTCTACTTCTGGATGAGTAAAAATGCAAGTAACACTAAAATCACTTAAGACTCCCAATAATGCCTGTACATCTTCGTTCAACCTGACACCCACGTCTATTGGAGATATTGGTATAGGTATCAACCCTACCATGAAGCAGGCGAAGCACGCTATTATGAAATCTTCAGAGAGAGAATACATCAATATGACGTGGTCACCGGCTCTAAATCTCGACTTCTCAATGATATAGCAAACCAAAGCACTCACCTTGGTGTCAAATTTTTTCCAAGTTAACTGCTTCGTTTCCTTCATTGATCTGTCAATGATTGCGAAAGCTAATTCATCCAGCTGATGGGATGCCCTCCATTTTAAGATATCAACCAAAGTCTTGAAATCTGTCAAGGGAGCTTTGGTCCTGTCATCGATTGAAACGTCCCGATAATCCAATCCAGAGTACTGTGTTTCTGTTGCCATGTCCAACGATTCTGCTCTCAAATGCGACACATATCTTGACCAGATACCTCCGGTGAGATCCTTCCCCCGAGGTATGTTGCTCACAGAGCGCTTGATGTTAAACTTGACATACATCGATGGTAAAGAACCCTCATTAAACTTCCGCTTGCACAACATATTCGCGATTTCAGATCTTCCACTTCTTATAGTTCTAGGTAGTGTATCTGGTGGTGTCACGAGTACGCAGTACAACCTCACACTATGATATTTTTCTAAAGCGTTGATCAGTCGGGTGCATATTGTATCTAGTAAAGCCAGATCAATTTCACTCACTTGGGGCGTGGTCTGAGCTGATTCTACCTTGGCTTCTGGCGACTCAATAACAGCAACAGGGAGGTATTCTTTGTTTATGAATACATCGAAGAAGGAACAGTCCGATACTTGTCTAACATTTCTAGCCAAGGTTCTTACTAAATGAGCAGCATAATGATACCTGTACCGAGCAAAAACTAGAGATTGGTCTTGTTTCAACTCCGAATTTTTATCAATCCAGGTCACTCTCTGCCTAAGCCTATCTTCATATAATCCAAGAACATAGATCTTTCCATTGTATTCGAAACCCAATAACCCTGTTCTCAAAAACTCCAAATCCAAAGTCCCCTCGTAGTCTTTACATCTTGCGTGAAATATGGCCTCTGTGTACTTTGATAAGCCCCAAAACCCTCCTGATAATGACGGACTATCTATCCATATCTCACCGACTTCCATCACACCGCTCAACATATTTGTTTCAGGGTTAATTATTGCCAAAGTCGCATCAGGTAAAGGATATCCGAACGCCCCGACTCTGATGTATTTCGCAGACTCGTGAGAGGCACTTTCAGTAGAGACCGGTGGTGGCCTGTCGTTGACAATCTTCACCGAGTTGGTCATCAAAGAATCTTTATCGATGAAAACCTCTGAAAGGCTGGAAGAGTTCATAGGTCTTTTAGAGCCATCTGGGTTCAAATTGTTGAACGAACAGCCCAACTTGTCCTCCTTACCTATCCAGTCTCTCATAGAAATCACCATACCACCGTGTTCACTCAAAGTCAACATTGGTGCTATGATTTTCTTAGCATCCCTACAACCTAATGGTATAAACCACCTCTCAGTCAACAAGTCATGGAACTCACTATCTATGGTTAACGCATTAATGAGGCACCATTTAACACAGGAAAGGTCAACTTTAATTTTTTTGTTGAAAGTCCTCGTTAATTGAGGGAATGATTGATAATTATAAGTTACTTGTTTAAGTCCCAAATAATCTGACAATAAAGTAGATACTCTATGTCTTGTTATCACATTGGCATATAAACCGGGCGCCTCCATGGAAGTTTGAGGCATCCATACCAAGATATTACCAGAGAACACGGTGAACAAAATGCCTATGATGAGGCCAATTGATTGACGGGGATCCAAGGTGCTTAACATCACATTCTTGGTTCTTGTAAAAGCAATTTCCGATCTTTTCACATCAGCAGTTTTGAAACCTGGTCTGCTGGATAATATATTGACGAGGCAGTTCATCTGGTGCATAATCGTCCGATGGGACAAAACCACACCTCGAAGCTCACCAGTTGGAGACTTGCTAAATTCGATGTAAGCCAAGTCTGGGACATGTAATGCAGGTGGATCAGATTTCTTGTTAGGTGGCTGATATGATCCCATGTCCATTGTTTTCCACCAGTCTACTCCTTTTGGCCATTGGATTTTGTTCTGGGAATTTTGATTGATTTTATCGAAATGTTTGGCAACGTGATCAGACATCAAACAAAGGTGTGCTTGAGTATCGTTCATAATTTTGATAAATTTGTTGACGGGCAAGCCGATACTGATAGGTACTGCAACAACCCCTGCTAAGAAGCATCCCATAAGAGCCACTGTGAACTCTATTATTTCATGACTCTGGTAGATCAAGCAGACCCTGTCACCTCGGTAGAGCCCCGATTTGTTCTTGATATTCTGTGAGATCTTTTCAGCTTTCAAGTATAGCTTTTCCCAGGTGATTGTATTGTTTTCTTTTCCCTTACTGTCAACAACAATCATCGCCACTTCTTTCAGATATGTTGAGGCTCGCAGTCGTAAAATTGAGGGCAAGTTATCAAATCGCTCCAATTGTGAAAGCTCTGGCATTTCTCGAGGATCCAAAGGCTTTTGTAACACTTTGTCTTGATGAATTCTCTCTCTCTCCGCGTCTACTCCTTGGGCAGAGTGCTGGTCATACAAGTTGTACGAATTATCGCTGAACATTGTCTGCAGGACTGAAGGTTTAGACTGATGGGAAGGTATAAATGTAGTGATAGTCTCTAGTAACTGATCCCTTTTCTTCGTATAGCCCTTTTCTGTCAAAAGACCTTCATTGAAATCCGCATTGAGAGCATTCAACTCTTCCACCACATGCTGGGGAAGGTATGGCGGTATCAGTGTATCTACTGGCATCTTGGGCGATGTGTAGCTTTACTCCACCAATAAAGTTTTAAAAATAGATTTTTTTTTCAATTTCGATGCACTGAACCTGCTAAAAGACAAGCTTCCTAACGTTTCGTCAATCAGCCATGTCGCTTATATAGCGCTGACCATTCCTTTTCGCACAGCAGTACAAGAAGATTTAACAGATTCTCTTACATTTCAAAAGATGATTTCCGCTCGATAAAAGATCGCTAGGCTTCAATTTCTGAATCATGAGTTCCACAGTGACATATGTGAAGGGTATCCTGAGAGATAACTACACACTTTCGATGGTAAACATCAAGCACTAACTCTGCTCTCAAAACATCTTTCAAGCTTGACAGTTTATAAACTGAACACATTCTTCTGTGATAAGCGAGATATACAGGTGGGAATTTTGCTCACAAGCTAGAACACAAGACCCTTGGCAGCACCAAAAGTTGCATTCGACAAACACGGTCCAATTAATGTACAGGAAACCAGAGCCTATGATCGTCTTCGTGCTGAAATGCTGAAAGCTGCTTCAGACATTGAGGGTCACAAGATCATTCGCACCCAAATTCATGTTATCACACAACAGCCTGAACCAGAATCAATATGCACCTCTTCGGAAGGGCGCGTGCGTGTGGAGTCTTCCACATTCGAGGGCCGCGGATCACTGGCTCTAGGCCGGCTAGGAGAGTCGGTTAACGGTATATCTTGTGATGGCCTAGTATCAACAGGCCCTTCAGTAGATGAGGAGGTGTCTTCATCCACCTGTCCAGGAGCCGTGCTGGAAATCATCGTACTTCTCCGTTCACGCTGGGCGGTGTTTGTCGAAGTCATTTTCATGGAGGTGGCACTGCCATTCAGCAGTGAGCCGTTTGTATTTTCATTTGATCTCTGACGATATACGAGCTCACTGTTGGCACCCTTCTGTTGCCCAACTGATGAGCCACTTATAAACCTTTTGAGTAAGCTCTTTTTCGATGTGGAGTTATTATCACCTGACTGTTGAGCCATATCTGCAGGCTTGATCACCAAATGTAAGATTGGAGACACAGCCAAATTAAGTGAGTTGATTTTGGTATCGGGTTGCAACCTCGAGCCTAGATGAAGCAACTGTATTTGTGATATGAAAATGGGTTCTTCAACGTTTTGCTTCTGCTCCAGAAAAATATCACCCCAGCAAGTGAATAGATAATCAACCAAGTCATTCACTGTGAACTGGTCCACGCCATTTGTGCAATGAATTTTAGCAAATGTGTCATCATTTAGTGTGATTGGCACTTTCGTACCATTGAAAAGTAGTAGAGTGATGGTCGTCATCTTACTGGTTTGTATATGTATATAAATCCCGGCCGATATATAGTGATTGATTATGGGTGGTTATCTGATAAAGAGCTAGGGTGCTTTTTTTTTGTGTGTTTATTTATTGATTTGTTTGTGGCTGCGCTTGCCAATAAATTTGTGTAGTTAAAGCACTCCACTTTCCAGTCGTCGAGGTGGCTCATGAGAAGGACCCTAACCAACTTGGCCAACTCTATGCCCGCAAAGAAACTGGCCTTTTATGCTGTCAAGATAGGAAATTCACCAGGAATATATCAAACATGGGAAGATTGCCAAAAGCAGACCACGGGATTCCCCAACGCAACATATAAGAAATTCTCCTCCCAGCAGCTGGCCCAAGAATTTATGTCGTTTCATCATGGAAATGGTGAACCTGCTACTGCAATTTACAACAGGTTCAACAATAAGGTGCCCGTATTTAGCAATACTGCTACCATATCATCTCTGCCAAATGTGTTCACCTCTCCAGCGAGCCTGCCAAAAATAAATTCAGTAATAAGAAATAAAGAAGATGAGCTCTTTGCAATTAAGGATATCTACACAGATGGAGCATCAAGAGGAAATGGCAAAGTTGGAGCGTTGGCTGGATACGGAGTCTATTTTGGCGAAGGAGATGAGAGAAATATTGGTTTACCAGTTAAAGGTCCCCTTCAAACAAATCAAAGGGCAGAGCTTCTTGCAATCAAGCATGCATTGACCGCGATTTACAAAGAGCTTCAAAATGAGAAATCTCCAAAATACAAATACAGAATCCACACTGATTCTCAATACTCGATGAATTGTATCACGAAATGGGCTCCATCTTGGAGCAAAAACAACTGGATGTTGTCGGTGCGGAAAATGCACCCACTGAAAAAGGATAATGTTGTTTCAAAACAGACTTCTAAATTAGCTTCCAAGACCTCCTCTGTTAAGAACGTCTCACACAGAGACTTGATTGAACCAAGTTATGAGATGTACAAAGAGATCAATAGAGTTTATGAAAAAGCTGGTCTTGGGCCAATGGAAATCCTCTATGTGAAGGCTCATAACGGAGATCCAGGTAACGAGATGGCCGATAAATTGGCTAACGATGGTGTCGACAAACACTCTCAGCTCCCATAGATTTCAGTTGTTTGTGATGTTTTGCAGTTGGTAGAGTGGCCATCTTTATTGTCTTTTTCTTTATTTATATAATATTGAAATTTTCTAGTTACGTCGAAGTTGATTGTATCTTAGACAATATGAATATTCTCATTTCAAAAAGGGTTGTTGCTGTTCGATTGCCATTTATTGAGCGTGCCATCTTCAGCTGTAATATTTTGTGTCCATTTCATCCTGTATAGTACAATGAAATTCAACTACTCAAAAAACTCTTAGAATTGTGTGAGTATACGAAAGAAGCTTTACTGACCTTAAAATACTGTTGAACAATTGTTGATTCTTTGAATGTAACTTAATCAAATCAATCCGCTGTTGATTCGAATACCAAGCTGGAACTTGCTTCACCCCTAGATTAAAAAGATATATATATTAAATAAAAGTTTGAATTTACAAACCCAAAAAAATGGTCAGAAACAAAAGAACGTAAATGTGAATTTGAAGAAGGCTACATAGGCTAATTCGCATCAGAAAGAATACAGAAAACGGGTGTAACTGATTTGTAGAAAAGTTATTTTAAACCATACAATTAATCAGAAGTGATGAGGGCTGCTCCATAAGTCGTCTTTTTCTTTCTATGAAAAAAGTTGTATCAAAGTTTTGAAGGATTCAAACGATTCAAACGATTAATATTGATCTTGGGTCTCATGTTCTGGAATCTTTGAGGGCTTTAGACTGATTGATCTGTCAGCTATTCAATCTTTGTCACGATGAAACGCGCGGTTGAGGATGATAAGCCCAAATCCGAGAGTCTCCCATTGCTGATCTTCGTGCATACCGTTGTTCTGATACAGTCACACGTGAATGATGGCACTTCTCAATTGGTGAGTATATCGTGCAGAGCTCTGGATGATGTGATTACTATTCACTAACAAAACTCAATTGTGCAGTTGATCTGGAATAGCTTGATCCGACAGTTTGGTTTTGATACATCACATCAAGTGATATTCATCTCAGGAGGAACCAAATTTCATTATCAGTCATTTCAAGAGTTTATGCATAACATCAATCTAGCTGATGAGTCGCTGACTACACTAAAAGAGGTTCAACAGCAAGTTGAGGAAAAAGTATTCATCAAGGAGATTGAAACTTTAAATGAAGTCGATCTGTATTTGGAAAATATTGATTCTCGTGCTACCAATAGAGCACGAGAAACACCCCTTTCTGTGGTTATCCAAGACCTTGGTCTCTTGCTCAACTTTGAATCTGCAACCTCTTTCAACAATGGTACGTTATTTGAACTGGCAACTCGTATATCCTACTGTTCACTTTACTAATTTAACCACTATATCACAATTAGCCCATGCAATGACTTCAAAGATCCTTCTACGATTGAGAAGATTAGCTAAAGTGCATGGATTCTCGATAATTGTAAGTAACGATTTAAGATTATGCGGCCAGCCACCTGACTAACATAATGTTTTCCTTGCAGCTCTATGAGAATGGAGCCAAATTCTCTCGAATTTTCGAGAGGTTGAAAGATCAATTTCTTGATTACAAAGTTGTGGTGTCTAACAAAGGCAATGTTGTTGATTGTAAAGTGTTAGATTACGGTCATAATTTTTTAGGCTATCCAGATGCAAAACAGACGTCAGCTTTGTTGAAAGGGTTGCCGATTCGTATCAATGACTTGTTTGATATCCATTAGATGAGGTCTTCTTTGTGAATAAAGAGAGAAGTCAAATACGAAGATGCAAGAAACGCTCTATTGTTGGTTGGCAAAAGGGTTGTAGGCCCTGGTGTAGTGATGTTCTGTTGATATATGTTCAAAAATTGAGTAGTGAATTATTTTCACAGTCACAGAGTTTAGTTATTTTGTATGTTTTTTTCTGTGTTAATGACGCACTACTTTTATTAAACTCATCGCAGTAGTGCGCACAGAAGCAGGAAGAAAGCAAAGGTGAGTTTGAAGAGGAACAATCATCTAGTTTTCCCATTTTTTCTCTTTGTTTGTGTGCAAATTGTGCGAACGAATTTTTTCCAAAACTTCTACAATATTTTTTTACAAAAAAGGTTTTCATATTCTTCACAGTTAGACAATACAATATCAAACTTCAAGATGAGCACTTTTGAACCAGTTGTTGTCATTGACGGTATGTTTGTATAACAGGGAAGATACTCTAAAGAACCTCAGGCTTGAAATCGTATCAAAATTTGTTATCCTTGAGACAGAGAAGAGTTGATGAAATTGACGATCACAATACACTAGGATGAAAATTCATGAAGAAAGCGTAATGACAATCCATATTCAAATAATAAGTGGGCAAGACCAATCGTAGTGAAAGGCAGTTTTCGAATCAATGTTTCAAATACTAGGCATTAACATCAAATTAAGGATTCAAGTCTTGAGACTTTATAATCATTCCCACAAGAGTCTTACGATATTAGAATATTTACTAACATTTAATCAAATTTATAGGTAAGGGACACTTATTAGGTCGTTTAGCTTCCACCGTTGCTAAGCAATTATTGGAAGGTCAAAAAGTTGTCATTGTTAGAGCTGAGGCTTTGAACATTTCTGGTGAATTTTTCAGAAACAAATTAAAGTACTTTGACTACTTGAGAAAGGGTACCAGATTCAACAAGACCCATGGTCCATTCCATTTCAGAGCTCCATCAAGAATCTTCTATAAGGCTGTCAGAGGTATGATTGCCCACAAGACTCCAAGAGGTAAAGCAGCTTTGGAAAGATTAAAGGTTTTTGAAGGTGTTCCACCTCCATATGACAAGAAGAAGAGAGTTGTTGTTCCACAAGCTTTGAGAGTTTTGAGATTGAAACCAGGAAGAAAATACACTTCAGTTGGTAAATTGTCCTCATCAGTTGGTTGGAAATACGAATCAGTTGTTGACACCTTGGAAGAGAAACGTAAGGTCAAATCAGCTGAATACTACGCTAAGAAGAAGGCTGCTGCTAAGAAGATCAATGCCGCTAAGGCCTCTACTGCTGAGTCTGACGTTGCTAAACAATTATCAACCTTGGGTTATTAAATCTATCCACAAACAGAGAACTACTACAATAAATGAAAATATCAAAGAAATTTCAAATGTTTCGTTATTTGTCAAGAACAGGTTTTTTTTGTAACATTTTTTGTATAGAGCCTTAAAACAAAAATTGCTAATAAGCTGTATCGGTTTACAATCACATGTATTATAAGGAGTTGATTTAGTCGCTTGATGTAATTGATAACTATGTCCACCGAGAAAACACGTAAAAAAAGGAAGTATCTATTTGCCGAGCTGCATGCTGGGAGCAGCTGTTCGAGATCAAATACCTCAATCTCATTCGGCACATACATTCTCTCCTTACTTATTCCCAGGATTTGAAAAACTGAGTGTACTCGTTTTCCTCTTCAATATTCCATCTGCACTTCATGAGAAATGATATCCACTCATCAAATTGTGTGGTTTAGTTTTCATTTCGATCTTGCTGTCCCTGTATCTTATTCTTCGTCGGTATCCTAAACCTGGAGAAGTTGCAAAAAGACACAGAGGAGCGACAATTCTACCGAGTTCCACAGGGTAACCCTCGGAACTCATGGGCACACATAACTAGAGGAGGAGAAAGAGAACTAGGTCAGGATAAATTTTTTAAAACCAAGAACTCACTTTGAAAATGTATCGGTTAATTCAATCGATTATCAACTCTGGGATACCAAATACAGCACTTTGTTGATGTGCAGATCGGTGTCATTGACTTACCAAGTGGTCTCGTTATTTGAAATCAAATAGATCTGGTGACCAAGAAGTTGGATATGATGTATATACATGCCCCTCAATCCGACCTGTAACGCGTTTCTTCCGGGGGCTGCTCTCGCGATCCAATCAGATCAAGAGAAATCGCTAAGTTTTTTGACAAAAAGCCAACTTATCGCGCTCACCGACGAATAACTTTTTCAAAAAAAAATTTTTCATAAAAAAAAAATAATAAAAGACAATTGAATAGAAGATTTGAAACAAATCGAAAAAGGGCACGATCCCGGATTATGTAATCAAATGTTACTATTACCAATTGATATGGTTTTTATCAAACCGTGTGTCTCCTCATTATCAATGCATCTCAGGATTCCTTTGATGAGGTAGCTCTTTACTTGTTTGTAGAGTAACACGAAAACTTTTTTTGGTTTCAGCGAAAAGTACACCCTCCATCCCCCATGAGCAGATCAAAAAGGTTATACATAGTTAATCTTTGAAGGTAGCTGCGGATAGTTGTTTGTAGAAAATCATTCAGTTCAATGTGTCGCAACTTTGTTATCATTCATTTTGTCCTCGTATGTCACTTTACCGAAAGCTTTCTGGAACTACATAAATCATATACATAAACCATAAATCAGAATTACAACGAATCAAAACAGCATAAATAACTGACTAGTAGCGCAAACCTAATCTGCGAGTTCGTTAATGTTTCGCTTAGCATCAAAAGGATTGTTGAACAGTTGGTATTTCCGCCTTTGATTCGTAAATCACGATACAGGCATTTGTTAGGTAAAAACAGAGCCGAAGAAAGTTACCTAGTAAAATCATCAACAAGAGAGGGAATTTTGGAAAACCTTCATTACATCTCCAGCGAAATACTTGACACCTACTCTCTTTATCCCTATCCTCAAATGTTGTAAGTTAGTAAAGAAAGATAGCGTGCCCCTTAATGGACAATAGTGTAGCCGCATGGTAATTGACCAGGACTTTTTTCGATTAAATTTTTGTATACAAGTAGTATTTTGTTCGACCAAGACACCCACTGATAAATGAGTCTCATCATCAATTGTGACTAGCAATAGCCCACGCTGATCAACACATCTCATCACCAAAGAATTTGCTTTTGCATTTTATTGTATGCTACTTCTGTGTGTATCTTTCACAATCAGTCAAGAACTGCCCCTTATTGATAATCCCAGACGCGTTTTGTACAATCAAACCGAGGGTCAAAACCGAACTTGACTCAACATCGGTGGGTGGGATATTGACCGCAATTTTTTTTTTTATAACAATTTTTTTATTTTTTCGTCCACCATTTCCGCATATAAAAGGTAGCAAAAATAATCTTCAACGAAATTTTTTTTTTTTGAAATTAGCGTAATTCCAATAGTTGTTAAACCGATAAACTAAGTAATAATGTCCGATAACCATTTCCTTATCAACTTTTTGATGGGTGGTGTCTCTGCCGCTGTCGCAAAGACAGCTGCCGCCCCAATTGAGAGAGTCAAGTTATTGATTCAAAATCAAGAGGAGATGATCAAACAAGGTCGTTTGTCAAAGAGATACGACGGTATCATTGAATGTTTCAAGAGAACTGCTGCTGATGAAGGTATTGTATCTTTCTGGAGAGGTAACACTGCTAACGTTATCAGATACTTCCCAACCCAAGCCTTGAACTTCGCCTTCAAGGATCAATTCAAAGCTATGTTCGGTTTTGACAAGAACCAATCATACTGGAAATGGTTTGCCGGTAACTTGGCTTCAGGTGGTATGGCTGGTGCCACTTCTTTGTTGTTCGTCTATTCATTGGATTTCGCCAGAACCAGATTGGCCAACGATGCTAAATCTAACAACGGTGGTGAAAGACAATTCAACGGTTTGATTGATGTCTACAGAAAGACTTTAGCTTCTGATGGTATTGCTGGTTTGTACAGAGGTTTCTTGCCATCTGTCGTCGGTATCATTGTTTACAGAGGTTTGTACTTCGGTTTGTATGACTCCTTGAAACCAACCGTCTTGGTTGGTCCATTGGAAGGTTCATTCTTGGCTGCTTTCTTATTGGGTTGGTGTGTTACCACCGGTGCTTCTACCGCTGCTTATCCATTGGATACCGTTAGAAGAAGAATGATGATGACCTCAGGTCAAGCTGTTAAGTACAAGGGTGCATTCGACTGTTTCAGACAGATCGTTGCTGCTGATGGTGTTCTGTCATTGTTCAGAGGTGCTGGTGCCAACATCTTGAGAGGTGTCGCTTCTGCCGGTGTTATCTCCATGTATGATCAATTACAATTGATCGTCTTTGGTAAGAAATTCTAAACGGATTAGTTCTGTATTTCTGTGTCGAGATATTCCTAATTTCTCTTCTACATACACGTTCGAGTCAAATATAGTATTTACCTCTATGCTTATATCATATTCTTTTGTGCTCATAGAATAATATGTAATTATTTAGCCAAAATTAAAACTGATCTGTATATATCAATCCAAAGTGTATGAAATGCCGCTAATTATTATATTTGTCTTTGAAATAAGGTAAATTCAATTCCAATCCATTCAATACACATCTTATATACATGTCTATCATCATTTCAAGCCTCTCAATCTGACAAGAAGTCCTAGTAACTCATCCACCAATTCGTCTTTCACTGTACCCAGAAGTACAGTAATATCCATCTCAGTTGCCAGATATTTAATCATCCCTATCAACTCGTCATTGGTCTTAGCCGCAACATCTACCTTTTTCGACACAACTGAAGCTCTATCTTCAATCATCAGATTCTCGTCTGCCTCACATACGGCTATTTGTCTGTCGGAAGGGTGTTCAATCAATTTGTCTCGTCCAATTTCTGTCCTTCTCTGATCCATTGAGTCTTGCCCCTGAACTTTAGAGTTTTGCGTAATGTCCCCGTGCCTTACTGCATTTTTATCTGTACTGTCCTCCACTGACTCGAAGCTTTGTGTACTCTGCGGCACATTCAGATGAAATTCCAGCTCTAATTCGAAATCGTCCAAGCTATCTTCAACATCAGAAAGGGAAGATAAACTTGAAAGCTCAAATTGGTCATCATCAATCATCTTGTTGAGCAGTGGGGATCCAACCTCTGTTACATTCTTACCGAAGTTTAACTTTTTAGCTTGTCCTGCTTCATCGTCACGGTCATCAAGTGGCCTTTTCTGCGAGCTTGCAGCATCGATAGCGTTCTCCGTCACTCTTCCCAACTCATTTGAAGTCTGAGGAACAATCAAGTTGTCCGCACACTTTGTAGGCTGCTTAGTCACTGCTGCATTATGCAAATATGAGTTTGACGGTGATTCTTGTAGTTCTGTTTCAAGTTCTCTCTCAACTGCCACAGGTTTTGCCGGGATCAATGCCGCATTTGCTTGTTCAAGTATTAATTGAGTGTCCGGGATTTCTGAAAAGTTGTCTGCCCCTTCCGTTTTGTAATCATCCTTTACAGATCTCTTATTCGGAATTGCAATATCATCATGAAGCAAATCCAGCCCAGAATGAGGTATTTTCTCCATAGAAGATGAGTCTAGCGAGCCGTCGCTTTCCATAATAAGCTCCATTGAAGAGTTCCCTTCTTTATGGGGATCCAAAGGAACACTCCCCGAGGAGATTATAACAGTGTCGGTCGAGTTGGTAGTCAGCACAGAACCCTCTTCAACCAATTCACTACCCTTGCGCTTAAATTGTGATGAGTCCTCAGTGATTGATAGAAGGCTACTAAACAAGCTTGAAGCCGGGTCATCGTCCTTTATTAGTTCTTTTATATTCAGCATCAACTGTTCTAAACTTTCCCTGTAAGTGGTATCTGGAAAGCGGGAGCTGATTCCGCGAATACCCTTCGTCAAAGTCAGTGATAGAGCTAGCATGTCTTCTCTTCTGTGTGGAACGCAAAGTTGTTCAAAGAATGCGATACAAGAGCTTGGGCTCTGTGTAGCGAGCTCACCGATGGCAAATTTTGTGACGTTCAGAGTTGAAAGACTTCGAGGGGTGCTAGGTTTGGACTTGTGATCGATCATATGAAAAATTGCCGAAGATGAAATCTTCAGATTCCAGGTACCAAGCTTAAGTAATTCAACAGCCTTTGTTGGTTGCTTTTCAGCATTAGGGTTCAATAAGTGATTCACCAATGCCGTGATGAGGTTATCACCTAGCTCTGAAGGACCAGCAGCTTGTATAATTAATCCCAAATATTCGTATTCAATTGAACTCATACTTGAAAATTTTCTTTCCCTCACCTTTTGCATAACAAAAGAGCGAAGATCATCTCTTTTGAATTGGAGCAAGTCATGATAGAACACTAGTTGTAACTTATACCCCAAGATGTTGGAAATAAATTTGCAGAGCTCGATCAATTTTTTGGTAGATAAGTTTTTAATCGACAACACCTTGTCTATGATAGTGAAGCATGGGTTCTTTACCTCAGAGTCATCAATGAGTGCACCAATTCCTAACGTGTCATTCACTCGAATTAGTAAATCAAAAATCAAATCAATCGAAGCTGATAAATCAATTTTCTTGAAAAAATTGAAAATCAACGATGGAATTTCGGAGATGACATCTATCTCTCTGTTGCCGGATCTGTACCCCCTAGATGGGCCAGTCCTCAAGCAACTTATGTAGCTATTTAAAAGCTCTAATTTGACTGAAGTGTCAAGCTGTTCAATTTGAAAACATTTCACAACAAATTTTTGAACATTCTTGTAATTTTTCAAAACCCACCGCGAGGGTATAGGGTTTAGTTCTTGTACGCTCATGGTGTCAACCCGCAAACACCTTGGATGGTCAGCCTTTTTCATAACAATTTTATTGGATAGTAATGCAATCAATAATTTCACTCCCATTATTGAGGTCGGTGATCCCCTATCATATCCTTCTTTGAAGAAGAACACACTGAAAATTGGTTCAATTAAGCAATCCCATACCTCATCCATCAGCGTGTAGTTTGTCTTGTAAAGGAGTGAGACAACATTGTGAAAAGTGTATAGGGTGTTAACAAACAAAGAGTGCAAGTAAAAAAGAACTTTAGGATCCTTTTCGTTTTTAATCATGCCACATGTAAAGGGATATATGACAAGAGCAATTCGTTTTCTCTGTATGGCAAAACTTCCATTGAAGTCGACTGATTGCAGGCATGAGTAGATCACAGCCCCCCATGCCCTAACAACCAAAACTTTCGATTCTGTATCTGCGATTCCAAAACATTCTTTATAGACGGCTGTCCACAAAGCAATTCCGTCCCAGTTTTCAAGACCTTCATTTGGATCTGTCCGGCTTAATAGCAATGTCATATTGAACCATATATTCATCACCGTGCTAAGAAGTTCTCTCTTTGCCATTACCTTGAGTTTCCCACAGAGATAATCTAGTAGTCTGACGTCTTTTTTCAAATCACCCGCATCCACTTGTGTTTGGGATTGAGAGTCAACATTATTTAAAGCGAAAGATAATGGTTGATGAATGAAGTAAAAAAAAGAGAATTTGAACTCCTTGTTTCTCAGAAACCTATTGCATATCTCTGAGAGCAAAGTCGAAGCAGCTGTCACAATTCTTGCCCCCAGAATGGAGGTTGTATCTGTCAAGTTTATGAATAAAAATCCAAGCCATGTGTTTATGTTTTTTTGCAGCATCGTGAAATTGTTCTTGATGTACTCACTCAAAGTGTTTATCCGCTCAATAGTTAATGATATACTCGAAAATGTCTTCATATGCAATATCGATTGTAAAATGAACTCTCCAGTTTTGGGAGTGACCACTTTTGGCGGCAATCGCTGATCTCTGAGTAGTTGTAGAAGCATTGACGCCATACCTTTTGAAATTTCAGAGCTTTGAATTAAACTGCAACAGAGCATTATAAATTGTCTTGTTGGTACTATTGGAAGACAGCCATTTATGGATTCGTTAGCGAAAAAGAAGGACGCCAACTTAAGCCCCTGAATCGTAGTTCTCGTTGCAAAAGGATTACCATAATCTCGACCTTCAGAAATGTCTCTGTAAACAAACTTGAGAAGTGATACCCCTTTTTGCGAAAACCAAGACACATTATCAGATAGCGAGTTCAATTTGATAATGTTATTGATGCTTGTGTAAGCTTCAAATCTGTTCGTGAAGTTTGGATTCAGTAAGTCGCTCGTAGCTCTCTCTATTAGAAGAATATTGTCACTGGAACCAACAGGTATTTGTATGATTGATCCACTTACCCATATTGGCGAACTGCTGAAATCGTGAATATTTTCGTTAGCAGTGGCCGATTCGGAATCCGGTTCCCTCACCTTTAGGATAGACTTCAAAGGGCCAACAAGTTTCAAGGGAGATGATGGAGGAGGTGAGGAAAAACATTCAAGATCATCAGAAAAGCCGACCTTTTTCTGGGATCTGCTTATCGTCTCATTCTCATCTGGGAAAGTACGTTCAACTAACGTTTTCATCCGAGGAAGTGGGTTACATCCCTCAATGGATTCAGTCATTGCCTTTCTAACTGGGGAAGCATCAACTGATCTTGAATTTTTCTGTGAGTGCTTTGTTGTAAGAAGTGATCTACCTAAAGCAGATACCTTTTCATTTTCCTTTCCTAATGGAGATGAATTGATGGAAGGATATCCTTCGATTTTTTGGGTTCCTATCTCACCAAGATTTTCCAATACTATACCACTCGGAAGTAACTCAAAATTTGGAGACTCTTCAAAACGAAAAGAGTTGTGTTTTGAAGGCGAACGCGAGGGGGTTGAGGTTCTTGAGTCCATCACCATTTGATCATCATTGGGGGATTGAATGGATAATATTAACAGCTGCTTAATATTCGGTGATTTTGGATGATCTATAACGCTGTCACTAGTGATTGTTGTTTGGTCTGGTCGATATATTGAGATCTCATTCAGCTGTGTTGGGGTCTGCCACAACGTGGGTAAGATGCCTCTGACCTTACTTTCGAAACTATCTTTCAATATGCTCTGTATGACAGTAGATGGACTGTTTGAAATTTCCTTTCTAGAACTAATTTCTGATCTGACGCTGTTCGGCAGGGTTTTCAGCTTTATAATTTCTTCATTTTGATCTCTTAACACTTCATTTGTGTTCCTTCGTGTTGATCTTTGATTTTGTTTTTCGGCTTTTGTCTTTGCAACCAACAGCTTCTTCTTCGTAGATTGCAAAAGTTTGGCTTTGGTACTTGAATTTTTATTGGAAACGGGTACATCTAAGTAAGGTGTGGAAGCTCTGGTTCGCACCAATCTATTGCTTTTAGGTGACGGTTTGGCTTTTCCAGAATCTTGTCGACGCAGGGGGCCAGGAGAAAATCCGTTGGCCCTACCTTTGAGTTTGCTTGTCGTCTTAGGAGACTTTCTCGGAAGTTGAGCTCCTTTTGTCTCATCAACTTTAGTTTGCAGCAGTTTAGTAGAGCCCATGGTAGGAGTTTTTCAGTGCCTGCTCTCACGAGATCACAAAAGTCTCATAAATCAACAAATCCAGGTAAGATCCAAATTGAATGATTCAAATGCTCGAAATGGAAGCCACGTCGATTGAGAGAAATTACCCTATACGAACTGCCAGTGCACTTATGTTCTTCTGCTCTTCTGCTCTTCTGCACTTCTGCTCTTTACGCGTATTGATTTTGAAATTATCAATACTTCCAAAACAAGATAGTTGGAGAACCGTACACTACATATTTTGACACGTGATCGGAACGCTTAACCAAACACGGAGGTAATTGATATTATACTTTATTCAAATTTCTTTTCAAAAATAAACTTATTTTATTTCCCCCACAACTAATTATACAATCACAAGAACTTCTCATTGTCAACATGTCAACACCTGCAAAAGTTTTATGTCTCCATGGCTATTTACAAAGCGGTAAAATTTTTGCTGAAAAGTCATCTGGTATTAGGAAAGCTTTCAAAAAGGTGGGTATTTCAACTCTCTACTTAGACGGTTTTGACAGTTTGGAAAAGATAGATTTGCCATTTGAGATCGATGATGAGAAATGGAAAGAGATCGTAGATAGCAACATAAATAAGGCATGGTGGAGCAATGTGAAAGATATGAACATCGATGAAGTCTTGAATCAGGTCAAAGATCATATTGTTAAGGAGGGTCCATATGATGGTATTTTGGGGTTCAGTCAAGGAGGTGCATTAGCCGCAGTCGTAACCAACAACATCAAGCAGCTATTGCCTGACCACCCTTATTTCAAGTTCTCCATTTTGATCTCTGCCTATCCATTTACCACCAATCAAGAAGGTCTGATCACCGCCGAGGCAGAGCATGCCAAATATTTCACCGTCCCAAAAGATTTGACCACCAAACTATTGTTCATCTACGGAAATGCAGACAACCACGTTCCAAAGGAGAGATCAATGCTTCTCAGCTCATACTATCCAGATGATCAAAAGAAGATCATTGTACATGACGGGGGCCATTTTGTCCCTAACAAAAAGCCTTTGCTTAAGGAAGTGGTGGAATTTGTAGAGGAGAGTTTGAAGCAATAAGAAAAACTTCATAGATTATGTAACAAATGTCACAAATTTCACCATCATTAGACAGTAGATTTTATCAGTACATGATTCCGTTCACCAGACTGCCTGAGCACGATAATAAATCATTTAATTTACATTAACCGACACTTTATATAGTTAAACAAATAACCTGAAGTAAATGCACTTAGGCTTCAGCCAATTCTCTTAAACGACGAATAGTTGATCTTGCCGTGGCAGCGGCAGCAGTTGAAACAGTGTAAGCACCACCGGCAACAGTCTTACGACATGACTTACATGTCCAGATACCAGTCGACTCTCTTTTAACAGTCTTCTTACCACAGAAAGTACAGTCGTAAGTGGAGTGTTGTTGAACTTCTAATTTCTTACATTGTCTTCTCAATGAGGAACCGTAACGGACACCATATTTACCAGTGATACCAACCTTCTTAGTTCTTTTAGTCCTAAAATATAATTCGTTAGTATTTCGGTCTCAATTAAAAAGAGTATTTGAGTTTGTGTAAAAGCTTTGGGGCATATATTCTGCTGTAAGGACCGTGTTCTTCTCAAAAATTGAGTCTGGTTGAAGTTATTAAACTTGGTGAACTTGAGAACAGGCGCTCCCAACATTGTGATGTTACATGAAAACTGCTTTTCAAAATGAATCCATGAAGGACTGATTATCCATAGTTAATAGGTGAGACACTCCCCGGTTCCGCTGATAACAAATACAAGACAGACTCTGAAAGACTTCATTGAAAACATACATTTTTGATTGTGATTAGTTTAGTTGTTATGAACCTGTAAATGAAATATATGATAGTTTTCAATCAATACAAAGAAAAAAGGTGTGAAAATTTTGAATCTGTCTGCCAATATCAAGTTGCACGTAATAAGTTTCCGTTTAGAGAATTTGGGGCTGTATGATTTCAATTACTTTAGATTTAATTTTTTTGCCTCTCATATAGCGAATTGCTACGCGGCAGAAGAAGAAGTTATTTGTGACTGCGTTTTAGAAAATGCATTACAAAGGCCATTACACCAACAACTATTTATCATAGATTATGTAATACGGTTTTGATTTTCATGCATATCGAGATCGAGCTCAGCGGCTGTCAATACTCGAAATCAAAAAGTCTCGTCTCTCATTCACTACTCAGACGCTCATGGTTTTCAAAGCCTCTAGTTTCTTGTTTCAAGGCGCTAAAATCTTTGTTATTCATATTAGTTGTTTGGTAACCAGGATGGGTTTTCCTTATCCCCTCGATGTGGTGAACGATGCCTGCAGCGAAATTAAAAAAATATGTGCTCCCCATTTTCCCTCAGATCGAGAACATGATATTCTCAAAAGCAAAATGAAGCTCAAGTTTTCGAGCTGTACAGAAAGGGTGTCATCTAAAGAGGTTTCGATATATGGCAAAGGGCAAGCAAGTGGCACCAAAAGCTCCAAGAGTCGACTCGTTGTCAAAGAACAAAGTACGCGCCCTATTCCCAATGGTAGCAAATCTATCGTTCTGGCGCAATCTGAAACTTTCTCAAAGAAAAGTCGGTCTCTCAAGAGAGAATACTCCAGGCCCATTAGTGGTGGTCCGAGTAGTTGCCTGAATAAAAAGAAAGTTAGAGGAGCCAAGTCAATTATCGTCCGTTTTAAGTACGCCATTAAAGGGGACCCCAAAGGCGCTTCAGTTTACAGCCCTCTTTTGACTTGCTGGAATAATCTGAAATCTCCACAACTGAAAAGGGCATCCCAATACGAAGTATGTGATGATTTAAAGGAGCAGGCCTGTTCTGAATTTGAAAAAATAGTAAAAAATGAGAAGCTTTATGAGCGAGACTCATCTAACGGGATGATAAGTATACAGCAAAAGGGAATTGCCTCCATATTTCATGCATCTCCAGAGGCAACTTCCCAGAATGTTATTCCCTTTGAAAGCAATACAGAGACCCTCGAAAAACCCTCGTTTCTAAAAGTTGGTGCCAGGAACTATCAACTGGAGAGCATCGAAACATCTCTTGTTTTCGCTAAACCTTCTTCAACTCAACAGATCTACAACTTGTCATTTACCCAAAACTGTCCCACTCAAATTCAACCAGGTGATATTATTCAAATGATGCATGGTCTAATTCCAGGACAAAGTTCATTGATTTACGGGTTTCTGAATTCAAAATATCCCCACGAAGCTCATGGACATGATTCCATTAATGTTTTTGAACGTTCTTTACAGTGTTCCATCAACAATGAACAACCCCTACAAGGTGACCGACCTACGGTGATGAATCATCAATGTGATGTAGCTACTGAGTCTATGGCTACTGAGTCCGTTTTTCCAACTCCAGTAGTTTTCAAACAGGTAAGCGCTGTTTCTTCAATGAGGCAATTATCTTTGGAAACTACCTCGACGAATTTGGATGCAACCTACGGAGATGCTTTCGATGCTGGCTTTGACTTTCAAAATTGTTTTCACATTGAAAATTCAAAAAAGTCACATGACACGAGTACTCTTGCCGAGTTTAAAAGAATTTCTAGCACTCAGCTACCATGTTTAGTTCCTCAGCAGTTGATCAAAAATCTATACCGCGAAGGAAGCATTAGATTAATTAGCCACTATCTTCAGCCCGAATTTCGAGAATATCAGTGTCGTCTCATTGATGTTTCACTTTTGAATTACAGCGGTAAGAGTGAACTGGAGAGATTAGAAATATTTTACTCATCCAAAAACCTATAAATTGGCGAAGTGTTGATATGTAGTTGATCCACTTATTAAAATAAAAAATCTTTACTTTTTTTTGTGGTAGGTACCTCGGTGATTGGCATATGAGATCTCCGAACAAGGTGATAAGGTCTTGTAACTACCGAGGTATCAGATAACACAAAACCTACTATAAAAGGAGAACTGTAGGATCCACCTGAGCATCAAATAACACCGTTCTTATCGTCAAAGAGAAAAGTAACGATTTAGAAAAACAAATTTTGAAATGTCATCACAAACTCCTGTCAAAACTAATAGGAATCTCCCAAAACCGGTTCCAGCTTATTTACCTGTCAAAGGTTCTCCATTGTATGCAGAAAGAGACTTATATGACAAGATTGCAAACACAGCAAAGAATGGCAAAAGAGAATTAGTCGAGACCCTAGTGTGTCCGATGAGATCAGGGCTTGCGTGGAAGATACCAGCGGGATGTGTTTGTCGAATTGTTACAATTGAGGGACCTCAAGTTTGTGATCTCAATTTGTGGAATCTGCACAATCCAAGAGAAAGAATGTGGGCTGCTCGTACAAGACAATTGCATTCCAATCACGTTTCAGTTTATGACAGACTTTGGAGTACCTTGCCATATTTGAGACCACTTGTTACCATCACTGGAGACTCTTTGAAAGATAGAGGTCAAGATGAATGGGGTGGAAGATTACATGATCTCATGGGTACTCGTTGTGATCCATATGTTGACAAATTACTATCAGGAGAAGACAATGATTTCCATTGTCACTCAAATTTGACGAGAGCTGTTTTACCTCATGGATTAACAGAATTTGATGTTCACGACGTGCTAAATGTTTTTCAATTGACTGGATCGAACGAGCATGATCAGTATTTTATGGAACCTTGTCCTGCACAAAAGGGAGACTACTTTGAGTTTTTTGCCGAGATTGATATCTTAGCGGCCATATCTTGCTGTCCAGGTGGAGATTTGTCTCAGTGGGGTTGGGGTGAAGGCGATGATGGAAAATGTGATAACATGGCAGATTGCTGTAGACCATTGGGTGTCGAAGTTTACAGAATTACCGATAATGAGGTTTTGAAAGACTGGAAGTCACCAGAGCCTGTAAAGTACAAGGGAAATCATGGTTTGGTAAATCCTATCTACAAAAAGGAATGATAAACATAAACATGTATAAAAGTAGTCGAATGAAAAAGTTAGAGATTGAAAAAAAAAAAAAAATCAAATGTACTTGCGAGAAGTAGTAGGATCGTTCATGAATGAACTTGTGCTTCGCCCGCTCTGTGATTGAATTGTTGCAACACTGCGGTATCTTTGCAATATTGCTAAAAGTATATGACAACAATTTTTTGAGGAACTTGGAAAGCTGTGAAAATGATGATGAAGTTGCAAGTATTCTCAAAACGGTCAGGTTTGATTACAACGCCTCAATTGGTGGAGACGCTTACTTGTTTTATAACCACTTGATTTTGTTTATCATAGAAACCTATTCCAAATTTGACGTATACAGAGAGACCTGTCTCGAGATGGACAATGCTTATTTACCACTGCTAAGAGTGTCGAAACTACAACAACTTCAGTCAACATTGCAAGCTTTGCTTCATCATGACGTTCAGTTTCCTAAGTACTTGTTCATTTTACATGACTTTGAGGACCCGAGAGTTTTTGAGGAGTACAATCCTCCTCAGATTATCTTGGTAGGGTTTGTGAAGTGTGAATTGCTGGCGATTAATTATTTTGAATTTTTTCGAGATCAATCTATCGATGCAGCCGAGGCCCATTATTTAAATATTTTTATGAATCAAGGTTGCATATTGAGCTCTTACGCGGTACATGAAAAAAATTCTATGAGAAGAATTCCCCGCATGTTGGTCTATAAGATCACAAAACTAATCACTAATTCGAAATAACTCAATCCCTAAGACTTTGGATTATACTATCTATCTGATCGAAGTCATCGATTTTGAAGATATCTTGAAAGTTAATAGTAGTCGGGTCTACCGCTGTCTCGAAGTTGGTACTCAAAAAGTCCTGCAAAATTTCATCATCCAAAGCAAAATTATTCGGTATTTGCAAAATGCCGTTTTGATTTCCTGAACTTTGATAATTTGGTGTGGCTATTGCATCAGAAGAAGTCGTATTTTCATTACCGGGCTGATATTGTGAGGGGAAGAAACTTTCTGATTCATCCTTGGTGAAGACCTTCGCAACTTTATCAACATCTATACTGTGAAATGTATCTTCGAGATTCTGGAGTTCCATTGAAAACTGAGAAGCGGGTAGGGAGCCAAGCAGTCTGAGACTCCTCAAAATGTTGTTCGCATTTTCAATACGACCGTCAATCTCCAGTCTTGCTGCTTCGTCGAAATTAGTCAATGTTTTTGAAATGATCAATATGATAGTAGAGCTGAAACAATAATGTGCATCAAAGAACCCAAACGATGAGATCTTTCCTGTTCTATAAAGTGTATTAATCACTGAGTTAATAGCGTAAGCGGATTGTATGCAGGCCTCGCCGATTGCAGAAGTGATCTGTGTTGGTACAAATTTTGAATCGGTGAGTGCTCTTGTGAAAACATATAGTAGCAATGGCCTGGTAGCTAATATTATGAGTTGGTTGTAGTGCATATGGAACGAAAAGATATTTCTCAAAACATTATCAAGGGACTGATTATTGTAATACAGTAACTTTAAGGTAGGGTCAAGGTTGTCATAGCATTCTTTTAACTTCGAAAGTACCGCATGAACATTGTAAACAAAGTTCTTCCTGTTTTCTTGGCTTTGTAATTGGTTGATACCGTATATGTTTGTAACTATCAGAGTTGAAATGGTGGCAATCTGTATCTGAGCCAACATGTATTTAGAGTTTGGAAATTCACGATACTCCAATTCTGTGAAATATATTTCAGATGGTAGCTCTGTGTCGATATCTTCACAATCAACTGAGACAGGGTAGCCCAACTTGGCGCATATCAACCTATCAAATATGAACAATGTGTAAAAAAGCCTTCTTCCACGTTCTCTATCTTTGAGATCCAAGCTTGTGTTGTTCCAAAACGAAGCTCTTCTATGAAGACCCATAGACAATGCCACACGTAAAGCTAATCCTGTGTAAATAAAAGCAGAGCTAAGCCTATTAAGTGCATACGAATAAAACCCAATTTGTGAAAGAGCCTCAACGTAATCAATGGTAGGGTCCTCAAACTCATCTCTTAACAACCCCACTGCTCTTTTAAAATACTCGGTTCCTGGTACTTTGTATTTGTGATCTGCGAGACTACCGGAATAAAGTGAGCCCAATGCACACATTGCAAAAAATTGCGCTACTTGAGATCGAGAGACCTCTTTATTTGGTGTGAATTGTATTTTCTTTCCGGGCATGTAATTATGGTAAATTTTCTCAACTAAAAGGCCAAAAGAGTATATCATCGCGAAATGGTACTCGACTCCCACAAACTTGAAGGCAATATTGATCAACGTATGTGCTTCGGCTTTATTAGGTAAATAGTAACCATCACTGATTTCAACACTGTTCCAATGCAAATCATCATCTACAAACTTTGGTGACGTGGAGCTTCCAATCATTCTCAGTTGCGGAAGATCTTCGTTTTTATGATACAGAACGTACTGTTGTAGCTTCGTGTTGAACTTCGAGCAAGCCGAATCTCCCATATATGTAAAATGTGATCTTGTATGTGGAAGGTTCTGATCTGCAACTAATGGGTTACCATTCGGACCTGCTTTTGCACCATTATCAAGAATTGAAGTTAGTGACATCGGGTTATTAGCACTTCTAGATGGATATCCGGTGATTTTGGATCCAACTATCTTACGCTCCGGAACTCCAGGCTGATCGAGAAGATGAGCAGTGACTATCGCTAGCTGTTTTTTTAACTGCTCCACTTCTGTCACTAAACCTTCGACATACTCCTTTCGCACGCTGAGATACACGGGCTTCTCAACTTTTAAGTATTCACATTTGTCTGCCAGTCCTGCTGCACTGCAGGTAGAACACGGAGTCTTGAAATCACATCTCACTTTCTTCCGGTGACATCTTTCGCATGCCTTTCTGCTTCTAACTCTCTTCCTCTTCAGAGAATTATACATATCATCATCAAACGGTACCCTATTGCTAAGATTCATGTCTCCTGGTGAGGTCGAATTTGAGCGTTAAATGTGAGGTCTTTACTCTTCCACGGCTAAATGATCTTAAAAAAAGAGACCAAAAGTGAAAAAAAAACTTAAAAATAAGATAGCATTGGGGCTGCCGATACTGTTATCTTTCGGATAAAGTTTGGCTGTTTATCCAGGAAGATTAGCAGTTTTGAACTATATAAAAGGCTTTTCCTTTTCGTGCCATGTAGTATTCTGATGAACTGTTTAATCAACCTAGATCAACGATGGCTATTCAATTACCGCTACACAATGAGAAGCAGAGCTCCTCCTCAGCTTCAAAGAAGAAGATCATGAGCACATCACTCAAGATGTGCATTGGTTTATTAACAATTCTCACATTCTCCAGATTCTTTCATAGACACCCATCGGCCAACAGCCTCAAAGTTGAAAAGTACTTTGACGATAATTCAGATAATATGATCATCAATTCTGTCTGCAAAGTATACGATTACAGAAGAGCTCCAACTTATTCAATGTACAAGGACTCTATCATCGAAAAAATAATCAGAGACGAGACGTTCAGAAACTCTAGCGCTGGCAAACTATCCCTGGCGGTACAAATTGCAACAGAAGTTTACGATGATGCTCCACAAGTAAATGAAGACCCCGAATATTGGGCCAAATTTAAGGGCTTTCACACATATTTGGAAACCACATTTCCCAAAGTGCATGAAATTTTTAAAAAGGAAACTGTCAATACATACGCACTTGTTTATGAATGGACTGGTTCTGACCCTTCTCTCAAACCATTAATGCTCACTCTGCATCAAGATGTTGTTCCTGTGCAATTGGAAACCATTGATAGCTGGACTTACCCTCCATTTGAAGGACACTATGATGGATCCATATTATGGGGGAGAGGTTCTTCTGACTGCAAGAACTTGTTGGTTGGCTTGATGGAAACAATGGAGGAGTTGATTGACATTGGATTTAAGCCTAAAAGGTCAATTATCTTGGCCTTCGGTGCAGATGAGGAAATTTCTGGAACTGTTACTGCCGCTGCTCTAGGTAAATACTTGATTGAACACTACGGTAAGAATTCAATGTACGCTATCATTGATGAAGGTGGTTACTCTTTGGTGGAGCACGAAGGTGTATACTTATCAATTCCAGCAACTGGTGAAAAGGGTTATACAGACTCCATCATCTCACTCACGACACCTGGTGGTCATTCAAGTGTTCCGCCGGATCATACTTCTATCGGCATCATGTCTGAATTGATTAATCTTATCGAATCGACCCCATTCGATAGCATTTACTCTTCGGTCAACCCATACTTTGAGCAAAACAAGTGTGTTGCCGCTCACTCATCCAGTATTGATGAAAAATTGAAATGGGCTTTTTTGAACTCTGATTCGGATGCGGATGCCAACAAATTCAGTATTGAGTACATCGAATCCGATATCAGGTCTAGACCATTCATTAAGACTACTCAAGCAACTGATATCATTAGAGGTGGTGCAAAATCCAATGCTTTGCCCGAGCATGTCGAAGTCACATTGAATCACAGAATCTCTGTTGAAAGCACCGTACAGGAAACATTAGATAGAGATGCCCTGAGAATCAAGCAGATTTGTGAGAAATACAAATTGGGATTTCTTTACACCGATCTCGAATCTGGTGAAGAAGTGGAGGTAATCCAACCAACCGAGAATGGTTACTTTCAATTACGAGGCAGATACTCGTTGAACCCTGCTCCAGTTACTCCAATTGACGACGAACACTGGGAGGTCTTGTCGGGACATATTAGACATCTTTATGAAGAAGTTGCATATCCTGAACAAGAAAAATTCAAAGTTGTGGTTGCGCCAGGTATAAGTACAGGTAATACTGATACCAGGTATTATTGGGATCTTTCAAATCATATTTACCGTTTCAAGATAGGCGCTCAGTTGAAAACTCCCAGCAACGCTCATACAGTTGATGAACGGATCGAATTTGATGGACACTTGCAGATTATCGCATTCTATTTCGAGTACATTCAAACCGTTGACTCATTGTCTGATTGAGCTGCACCAACTCACGTTACCACTTTGTTATTCTGAAAGCTAGCGTATATAATAATAAATATGGAAAAGAAAAAAAATTTGAATTTGGTCTTAGTGTTAAGATTGTCGTTGCCCTTTCTTTCGTAATATTAAAATTCGAGCTCGTAAGTTTTTCAAAATTCAATTAATAAGCTCAGACACAATAAACGGGTTCTATTACCGTGGTTGGATAATCTCCTAATTATGCGCATTTCGGGGAGAGAGAGAGAGAGAAAGCGAAAAAATTGAAAATTGAAATGTTGCACCGGGTAACTTGTTCGGATATTTACACAACTTGCAAGCGGGAATAGAATAAAAATAAAATAACCATATGTCAGTCCACACGATATTTCTGCATTGAAAGAGTTTGTCTAATTTCAAGTCGCGACCTCAGAATGCCAATTGAATTGCCATTTGATGTGGTTCGGGAACACAATGATTTGAAACCTCGTCCGAGGAAATCAATTGCCGTATGTCTTGCATTCGTTTTAATGTTATTCTTTTTTGCCGCAAGATGGTTGTTACAGCCTTTTGAGGCGTCATCGGCCAACAAATTACAAACGTCAAGTGATATCAGTTACAAGCCAGTATGCCAGTTAATCGATTATCATAGGCCATCGTCATTTGACTTGTACAAAGACTCTGTCTTAAGCAAGATAATACTTGATGAGTCTTTCAAAAACGAGTCGGTTGGGAAATTATCAGGAGCAATTCAAATTCCAACAGAAACTCATGATGAAGACCCTACTGTAGAAGATGACCCTGTATATTGGAGCAAATTTGACAAATTCGAAAGCTACCTAAAAAAGACATTTCCCGTCTTTTACAAGACTGTTTCTTTAGAAAAGGTCAATTCGCATGGCTTAATATACACCTGGAAGGGAACCAATGCAAAACTTAAGCCTCTCGTGCTCATGCTGCATCAGGATGTTGTTCCAGTTCCAGATGATACAGTGGCTTTGTGGAAGTATCCTGCTTTTGATGGATACTTTGACGGTTCTGATATTTGGGGGAGAGGTGCTTCAGATTGTAAAAATTTACTCATTGGATTATTGGAAGCAGCTGAAGAGTTGATTGCAGTTAATTTTCAACCAAAGAGAAGTATTATATTTTCATTTGGATTTGATGAAGAAGTCGGAGGTGTGAGAAATCAAAATGGCCTGCGATTACTAGAGCTTTACGGTAAGGACTCGATGTACGCCGTTGTTGATGAAGGAGGCATATCATTGACTCAATTGGGTGGAACGTATATGGCGTTACCTGGGACTGGGGAAAAGGGTTCAGTGGACATTGTGATTCAGCTTGTCACCCCAGGTGGACATTCTAGTATTCCACCCGATCATACTTCTATTGGGATCATGTCAGAGCTAATAAAAGAAGTAGAAAGGACACCATATGAGCCTATTTTCACAGATGCTAATCCAACATTCATGCAATATAGATGCATGGCTGAACACTCTACTGAGATTGATAATGACTTGAAGAGTGACATAATCAGATCTGGTGAAGATGAAGAGGCAAACAAAAGGGTGAGAGACTCCATCGATCAAGACAGATGGCTCAAATATTATATCAAAACATCTCAGGCAATCGATGTTATCAAGGGAGGTGCCAAGGCCAATGCCTTGCCAGAAAGTGTGAAAATCACAATCAATCATAGAGTCGCCATCGAGCAAAATGTTGGTATAGTGGAAGATAAAATTTTAAAAAATGTTGAACAAATAGCAGCGAAGTTTCAATTGGGTGTTCTCTATAAAGGCTCTGATGGTAATGAGAAGACTGTTGTTGAGTCAACCCTGAAAGGTTATTTTCTATTCGAACCGTCCGATGGATTGGAACCTGCTCCATCCACCCCGATCAATGATGATCATTGGAAGATCTTTGGAGGGAACATTAGACATGTTTACGAAGAGATTGCTGACACCAAGGGCAAGTATAAAAACAATCCAATTGTCATATCGCCAGGTATAGCTACTGGTAATACTGATACCAAGCTCTATTGGGATTTGACGAGACATATATATCGCTATAGACCTGGTGTCACTCCCACTGTGGAGACGAATGCTCATGGTGTTAATGAGCATATAGATTTCGATTCTCATTTGCAAATTATTGCATTCTACTTCCAATATATTCAAAGCGTTGATGAAGCCAAAGACGATGTATGAGGTTCATCCGTTTATTGCCATCAGTTATGTTGTCTAATTTGAATGTTGTCCATTATAAGTTTCTGTATAGTGCAAAAAATTTAATTGTTGGGCAATATCACTATATAATTTGTATCTGAAACTAAAAACTACCAAGTGTTTGGAGCAAAGGAAGTGGGTAGAAGGCTTTTGTCTTTATTAATTTGTTATACCTCGGAGAACTTCATTAAGATCAATGTTCTTGGTAGTAGTGTAGCGGTAATCGATTAAGTTCGTGCATTGCCAAGCACTTCTCCACCCCCCACCGATTGAAATTTGTGTTCCTCCAATGCAAGAAAGTAATCTCCGAAATAATAAACCCCGAGTTGCTATTTACCATAACAATAGTTCAATCCTTCAGTGGACCATAAACAACAATCTAAGTTAAATAGCGAGTTGAAATTGGATATCAAGGTTGAATTAGTGTATGATAAAACCAACCAAATCGTGTGCAACAGCTCTGACGCACTTGATGCAAATTGTCAAAGCCATCCTGTGCGCAGGATAACGCACAGCCTTACCATGTCAATTTTGCGCACGAGTAGTAAGCAAGCAGTAAGGTTTATAATTGCTACTACAGACACCCAGATATAGGCAGCCTATTAGGGAGACTTGTGAATGTTTCTATTCACCTGTGGAAGAGTGCGCGGTTGTGAAATACATATATACATATGAGTAAATCGATGCAAATAATGATGATTGAAACAGCGACTAATATAACAATAGTGGATTCACATATCAGTGCTGTATGCTGAACATCAAAAAAAACGTATTTTGCCGTCTCAGTCTTTCAGAGGCAATAGGGACGATATTGTCTTTGAGACTAAATAAATACTCGATGTTTGATTTAAAGTTAACTGAGCTCTTTGAAGGAGTATTTTAGGCTCCTATGAACGGTATAAACAACTCTTTAGGTATAAAGTTTTGAGAGGTTTTTCATTCCTTTTCTTTGCTCATAAACTTTATGATTCAAGCGAATAAGACACAAAAATTCAGGTATTTTGAGGATATTCATAAGTTGAGGTTTCTGCCGAGCATTTCAGCCGTCCATCTTTCGTCAACCCCATGATACAAAACAAAACAATAGAAAAAAAAAAATGTAAGCAGATGCGCCGATATATAGATGAAATCATAGAGCAGCAAGGTTATATTATTTGATGCCAATCTACCCACTTGATTCTATCTTTCGGAAAACTAGTGATACTCAATAGAATAAGATGGTAAAGATCATCACAGTACATGCAAAAATACAAGCAAGGGCAAGAAGTGTTTTAGTACCATTTATCAAACAATAAATCAATCTTATGGAAAAATATCACCATTTAGTGGCGTGGCGGGGTGAATAATACTTGAATGCGGTCTGCTTAATATCTAGGAGCTGTGCCTTGTCTTTTTCATGGCCCCTTCATATCATTCCCCACTCAACAATTTGTACTTGCTTGTTGTGTACACTCAGACACAGATACAAACATTCTGAAAGAGATCATTCTGGTGATTTTGAAGATGGAGTTACAGCCACGTCTATGGCTCAACGATTTATATATATTTGGTAGTTCGAGGAGAAGATGCTTCAAATAACGCCTCGCTGTTCAGCCAGTATGTTGGTCTTATTTCTTGGCAAAAATCGATCGAGAAAAGAGCATGGCCTCAATCAATCAATCAAAATATAAGCGAGATAAATTGAGTCGTGTACCAATATGCCATTATCTAGAAGGATTTCGTGTGCGATATATTTGGGTGGGTGCTGTGCGATGAGAGAGGGGTATTCGGCCGTAACGAGGGAAGGAAAACAACGAAAAAAAAAAGTTGCGATATTTTGTGTGTGTGTGTCTTATGAGAAGGGCCGGAAATTGAATTTGAAGCCGGTGTTTCGCTTTTATTCCGACAAATTGATGTATTTTCGATTTTCATTATTTTTCTGTTAATTGACTCTCCCACGCATGGGTGACGTGAGTTAATAGGTGATTTTTTTTCCACTTTTGCATAACTATGATATACACATATTTTTATTCTATTATTATCAGCTCATTCTTGAAGAGTATGATAGTTATTTCCTCCTAAAGTATCGCTCGATGATAATATTATTTGTTATGTTGTAAATCAACAATTTAAAACCCACTAGTGTATAATAAAATGAATGTAAGGATTTGATTGGAAATGACTTTTTTTGGCAAAGGAAGAAAAAAGTTTAAATTCTTTTTTTTCTTTTTCTTTTTGCTGTTTTGTTCTCTTACATTTTTGGTAATTCCCCAACTAGTTAGTTAATAAGTGACTTATTGTCGTCTTTCGGCCTCGAGAAACCAAAAAAAAACAACTCATCGTCTTTGTAACGCATCGTTGCCCCAACTATAATGTAATTGATCTATTCTACAGAAAAAATTTGTTATTTGAATAAATAAATAATTGTCGAATATATTCACGTCAAGGACATTGAAAACTTCAAAAATATTTCGGGCTCAACAGCAGCATCAAAAGTAAAACAAACAAACTGTATATCATCATAATAAAAAGAATAAAGAGAAAGAAAAAAAAAAAGTCATCATCAAATTTCATCAACATTGTGTTAAAATGTCCAATATGCACATAAATCTATGTATATAAATAGACTGGAATATTATATCAGCGGAGCTGTTGATTTCTTGCATTGTCCTCTTCAAAAGTGGTTTGTGAAATGCAAAAAGAACATAAAAACAACACCTTAAAAAAGTTTCATTTCAAATGTATCATCATCAAATTTGAGAAAAAACTGTAGATTTGTAAAGAGCAAATATCATCGAAAAAACATGTAAAATCATAAGCATCATCAATCAGATGGTTGTCCCCAGATGTATATGTATTTAATATAATTCATGTACTTGATGGTGATAATGGATGTGCAAAAGGAGGTATAGGCTGATGGTTAAATCAAGGGACAGCATCAAATATGGTCATCATCGTCGGTGTCATCATCATCATGCAAAATTTCATACCACAATCAGAGTGCTGGTATTCACGACATTGTACTCACCATCCTCTTTGTTATGAACCTCAAACTCGTGTTGATGATGACATACATGGCTATGGTGTTGATGCTGGTGGTGGTGGTGATGATTGTTATTCCCGTTATTGATCTCATCGTTCGACGTCAACTCATCCACGCTCTCTTCACTTGATATCGAAGAACAATGAGATAATGAAGGTAAATCATTCTCCACTGACACCAATTTATACTCTCTGTTGTTGGCATTATATGATGGTAATTTGGACAATGATAAAAACATATCATCTTCAGGTGATGAAGGTGGTGTGTCTTCAACACCAAGATGATCATTTTCAATTATCAAATCATCTTCTGAAGAAATATCAGAGTCATATAAATCTTCGGAATCGGCATCATTGCCATCTTCAGTAATGACTTGAATGCTATATCTGTTGTTGCTATTGTAGTTATTGACATCATAATCATCCAAATCGCTGTCATCTTCATCTTCATCATCTTCTCCATCTGACAACTCCGTTGTTGTTACATTGGTTGGTGAATTCAAATTGTTCAATCCAATCTCATAACTCTCCATCTCGTCTTCATAATCTTCATCATCCTCTTCATCAGATGAGGATAAACTTATCACATCATCCTCTTCTTCAAAAAGCTCCTTACGATGTTCTTCTTCAATACTGACTGATGATATAGAAATGGTTGGAAAGTTTGGTAAAGGTTTTTTATGCTGTAATGAATCCATCAAATTATCCAACAAATTTGCCTGACATACTAGCACTCTCAAATTCGCATTTGGATTGACAGCTTCCTTTGTCAATTTTTGTTTAACTTTGGAAGCTAAAAGATATGTTTGTGCTAAAGCTGACATTTTTACTAAGCATGCACGGAATTATAAATATGGGATAACAAAACTGTATCGTTCAAGATGTGGTTTTTTTGTTTTTGACGTTTATATATTCATATATATGTATAAGTTGCAATATGTGTATGAATGATGTCTCCAAAAGATATTCTTTGTTGTTGTTGTTGTTGTTGTTGTTGTTGTTGTTTGCTGCTGCTGCTGTTGATACTAACGGCTTGAATTTTGAGAGGTACGGTAATGTGGGTATGAGATGACTTTTATATAGAAAAAAATATTAAAGAGCACCAATATTATTATTAATCATCGGTACGCGGAGTTCTAATTCGTTTCCGATCAGCAATTATTTTAGTTGAAACAATTTCAGAACAGAAGAATGGACCCAAAACAAAAAAAATGAAAAAAAGAAATTCTCCCGTGCGAAAAAAAGAGAAAAAAATGAAAAGGGCTGGAGATATTACCCAATCTGGTAGTATGCTCCTTCTACCAAATCCGACCCTCATTTACGATAATTTTTTTTTTTTTTTTTTTATATCCAGATTGGTAATTGCACACACCACATTAACTAATTAATTCTATTATAAAATTAATCTTGATGTAATATCTCATTTCCAATCATCATCATCATATCTATCATCCATCATCAACATCACATTCACAAAAACTTCTTCTTTTTTAGGAAATGTTACTTTCTTCTATTGTGGATGTGCAAGTGACCGAATTCTAGCCCTTTTTCTTTTTTTGTTGTCTTCCTTTTCCTTTAACTCTATTATTTGCTTGCTTCTTCGAAAGTATGATAACAAGCTCTTATCAATGTTTTAACAATAACAATTATTATCCCAGCAAGTTCCATTCGGTACAAAATAAATCTTCTCTGTATTACTCCTTTAATATTGCTTACGCACCATCACTAACTTGGACAATAAGAATGTCAGGCGAAAGTACCCAAAAACTGATTGATGATTTAAAAAATTCCTTTTGTATCTCTACCTTCATCAGCCTAGTCTTTCTCTACTTGATTTTATTCATCTATCTCTATTTATTTCCGAAATTGAATTTTTTTTCTTTTGGTTCGCAAGCAATACGCTCGATCATGAGAAACACCTATCCAGACCAACAATCCTTTTAAATTTTCTTTATCGTTGTTGAATTAAGTGCATACTCCTTAGATTTTTTGTTTTTCCCAAAAAGAAGACTTAAGTTAATAAATGCAAAGTCTAAGCGCGATTACTTTCTACAAAAGATCTGCTCCTGTAAGTGATGTATCCCTCTAGTCCTAATCAATCTTTAAAGAAACACCGCTCATCCATCTCAAAGTAAGATTTTATCTGCATTGTGTTTTTTTTTTGGTTTTTGGTGTTTCTTTTTCTGCATAAACTGATTCAACACCACCACCACCACCACCACCACACAACGCTGATTGATTTACTTCTTTGCTCAACCGATATGAAGGAACTCGTGAGCATCATACTTGATCAAAACATGTTTTTTTGCTAATTTTTCACACAAGGCGGGAGCAAATCTAAGAAAAAAAAATCGCTAAAGTTCAAACAATTGAAGGCACTCACCAGCAACGAGATGGAAATAAACAAATTGCCATCCCCAACAATCTTATCATCTTCATAATTCTCAATCAGCCGAAATCAATCGCGTTCTGAAGTGAAGGATTGAAATTATCAACTTTGCGTTCAAATTACTAACAGAAACTCCCTAACTTGCATCAACTCTTTGTGTGGTGGTGAATTAGTAAGAACTGTAACAATTTGCGTCGCATTCTCCGCCAATCAAGGGTTTGCGCACTTGGTTAAAGTGATTTTTAACGGAAATTGCGCGGCGAAAAAGAAAAGAAAAAAAAACGAAAGAGAAATTCTAAAAATGCGTTTTAATAAGCCATAGTTTATTGTCTTATAACTATAGGGAAATGACGTGGATCCTTAAAAAGATAATAGCTGTAAGTACCATCTTAGTTTTATCTTTGAGCAAATAAATAACGCAACCGGATAAAACTAGGTTCAGGTAATCTTCAATCTTTTCCATAACTGATAGGTAAATCCCTTGTTTCCTCACTAACCAAAATGAACTATGGTATCTTGACCCCTGAACTCTCAGCTAGATAAATTGTATTATGAAACCCTAAAGTCTCTCTATCTACTTTATATTTGTGCGGATTACCCTAAGAATAAAGAGGGATAGGAAGAGGGAAAAGAAATTCTTTAAAAAATTCTCGAATGGCACTACCCTTAGTATAATGTTGATACCAGCCGTATAACGGTTTTTCTTTTGGTTTTGTTTTTTTTCTTTTCGTTAAATGTATATGTTCGAATAATTGAGCAGGCACCGAATTCTAATTAAACAGTTGAAAATCTTTTGATCGATAACGTTCTAATTAATCTCTCGTGGAGAAATATAATAGATCCCAGATATATATTATGCCAAGAAGAAGATTAAAAAAGAAAAAGATTAAGACCGCTTTTCATTGATCGGCTTGATTTTGAGGTGTTAATTTGAAATAAGAATAGCTGTAGCTCTCATTAGAATAGAGGTCTGACGCGCTTAATAAGACAATTTATTGGTAACGTTATCCACGCGAATATGGTAGGTAGTCTGGCTGATATAAATTGCTTCGTTCACCACGCGTCAGCAGATGGAAACTTCTATTCTCTCGTGTTCGACTATGAGTTCGTGCGTCTGTATGTGTGTCATCAAATAAATGGGACCGGCGTAGAATTTTGAGAAGAGCCGAGCTATTTTTTTGCCTTTGTTTTATTTTTTCAGAATCTTTATTGTGTTTGTTTTGTACCTTTCTTTCTTTCAAAAGCCGATTTTTGTTGTTTCTCTTCAGTTGCCGAAGTCAAAAACAAAAACAAAAAAAACGGAAAAGACAAAAAATATTCTGAACTCAAGTCCCGTTCAAAATATCACGCAAGGGCTGGAATATGAACTACCGACACAAACAAACAGTTCTTAAGTTTGCTCTTATACCAATCAAGTGACTATACAGATGCATCTAATTAATTACTCAAATAATATCTGAGGTAAATCTCACAGTTACTGTGGTTCGACTACTTAGATGATCAGATGATCGTCTGATCAAGGCACGACAAACATTGAAAATTATTTCAATGAAACTGGGTCAATTAAATTTTTTGTTGAAAATTCGGCTTTATAGGTCGCACTTGAGTAAAAAAGTTTTTGTAATATGCATTATGAGGTAAAAGTGAGGATTCTAGAATGTTAATCATATCAAGAAATACCTCTCAACTTAACAACAGTTCATTCTCATGAAGTCACGAGTTTGGTTAAATTCAAAAATTTCTCAATGATACCAAATTCGGTTCTGATCGTTACAATTTAGATCGATGATTGGATAGTTGAGCGATAATTTGTTTACACAAACAATAAAGCGCATGCAAAGATAAAACTTAGTAGTAACCTCTAAAAAAAATCCTGTCAAAAAAAAGCCTCTCAACATAACAACAGCAGTGGGTCGTTCCTGTATCATGAAGACGGCAGAAATTAGCCTCAAAGTTATTCTTTCATTAGTTTCTTTTCAAATCGATAATTGAATGATTCAATAGCGGGGTTATTACATTTTTCTGTTCTCTCACTCGGTAGAACTCCAGATTAATTACTCAAAACGAAAGAAAGGAAGGAAAAAAAAAAAAGATGGAGCTGAAGGCAAAATTAAAGCTAATTTGCGGAACTTAGATTTTAACCGATTTTGACAGCTAACAGGAATCAAGATGTCCGCTTCGAGAAATGAAGAGATTGCTTTAGCACAAGAGAAGGCTTTGGCAAGAACTGTTGACTTCTACAATTTGGATCGTTCATTATCAAGGCAACAGAGACAAGAACTTGGTCAATTTTATGACAAACTATGGAAGAATTATTTACTGTCTTTGTACTTGGGGTTCATTCCAGGTTTAGCAATACCATTTGTCACCAAATATCGCAAAAGTGGTAGCATTAGAGGTGTCAATTTCTTCTGGGCAACTTTTTTGGGTTTCACTGGTATGATGGTCGTACCGCAAATACTGTCGCCTATACTTTATAGAACCAAGTTGCAAGATTTGCAAAACCGGAAAGGCGAACATTCCACAGAGGTGAAAATCGTCGAAACGCTACCACCGTTTTTGTCACTTAAATGGGCAGACTATTTCAAGACGAGTGCAGAAGATCCAACTAAGGCTATGAAGGATCCAAGAGATGTAGTCAAGGATGAGAACCCCAGGAATCAATCTGGTGGTGGTGGTGGTGGCTTCTTATCCAGTGGTGATTTGCTTGGAATCAAACGTGGTACTACATATGGTGGAGTTCCCAATGTAAATCATGAAGAAAACGGAGGCAAATTTGAAATGAACAACTCATGGGATGATGTCCGCAAGCATAATGTAGGAATTCCAAGGTCATTACAAAACGAACAACAAGAACAAGAATCTTCGGATGATGTATTTGAAAGCGATTTACCATTAGCTGGTGAAAACGATGACACTAGCAAAAGTGCCAGTCAACAACTGTCCTCTTGGGATAGAATTAGACGTGGTTCCATCAGTGGGAGTGGCAATATCATTGGTAAGCCAATAGAATCACACAGAAACAACACTTATGTCGGCAGCGGTGACGGTGAAGTTGATAATCAATTTGAAGAAGTTGATTTGGATAAGAAAAAAGCACAAGAAGAGTTTGAGAGATTGTTGGATCAAGAACGCAATGCTACTGACTAAAATACCTGAGACTTATGTTTGATTTTTTTTTATTAGCACGGTGTGGTATATGTAGAGAGGCTGAAAAGTTTGTGTTTATAATATTTATAGTTCATCAATGGACCGGATTTCATTGCTGGTAAACAAACTCCTCGCGTTTTGATATGGTATCTCAGGAGTTTTGGGTAATCGAACAATCATAAGCCATCTTTATGGCGCTGTGGTGGTGATTGTCAGTTTTGAATTCTCTATAATCTTAAGCTTGTGGTTGGATAAAATTCTGATTGTTTTGTATAATTGATAATCATCATACCATGGCTTCAACTATGTGACGCAGGTGGCTCTGCTTGACTCGAATTGTTGAACTAGCTCTACATCAAAAATAACTTTTTTCAGATTTCTCTTCAAATTCGGAGCAATTCACCAGATTGAGCAAAAGAGCCGTTGCAATGGAGATATTTCAAAGAGAAATTTTTTTATTGTTTTAATAAGTTCCAGAAGAGCAAGACAAGCACAATATGTACAGATCTGCTGATGAGCAAAATAGGCTTGTGACATAACTCCAGTGATTTACTATATTTCTTAGGTTGAGCATACTCAACAGAGGAAGGAGGCAATAAATATCCTAGTAAAAACTTCAGTTTTGGTCAGTTTTAAGTGCTCAATAGGTTCAAACTTTTATTTTTTTGGCCGTATCTGGCTATATCTGAGAAATATTTTTAAAGATCTGCAGTTTGAGCATCTCTCATCTTAAATGGCTGTCCTTTGAAAATACGAGATTGTGTAGAATTTTAACAAGACGAAAGAAAATCCGATGTCCAACTATCAATAAAATAAGAAGCTGATTGAGGCAACATTATTACTTATAATGACTTTGTTTTGATTGTTGTTCCATAATGGACTCCGTAGAACTCTTCAAATTCCGCTATATTTTTAGTTCCCTCTCTGTGAAAAATTCTATTTTTTACTAAATGAAAAACAACTTCATTAAACTCCCTTTGGTGATAATTCACTCTACAAATTGGTGATTACAAAAATTTACAAGTCATTGGTCGTCATTGGCAACTAATTTCGCCAGGCTAGTTGATAATTGTAATGCAAATGATGGTATTCCAACAATAAGGGATATTTCCCTTCTTGCTCATCTCGCAATCCAAAACCGGTCAGAAAATGAGTCCATAGTCAGGCTGTTCTGAATTTCAAAAATTTTTCCTCTCGCTATGAAGAAAAATATATCAATAGTGACAATAATTTAACCTTATTCTTAGGCACCTCCGTAAAGATTTTGCTCTGTTTCCAATATTTCATAACTTCTTTTAACTTCATAGTTCTTCTTATTAATTGATATGCAAGTTCATGATATTTGCGAAAAGAAATCAAAACTTTTTGCCGTGGTTAATAGTAGTGAAGGGCTAGATTAAATTATCTAGATGGGAATCCAGCTGTCTTGTTTGTTTATTTGTTTTTTTTTTGACTAGTTCATCTGAAATATAGCAGGGATTTTCGATTACGCTATATCTAAACTCCTTTTTACCGATAAAACTTTGCAGAATTATAGCAGCAATCTCATGTCAGGTCCATGGAATGAGCAACTCTTGATGTATTCCATCTCTACTACATTCAAGCTAACTACTGCAAAAAATTGAAAGTTTTAGCAAATTTTTGTAACTACACTATGATGCACAGAGCACACTATTAACCCCCCGTGCAAGATGCGCCAGTTCTGCAGCAATGATTTTGTGCTATTTTCGCACATACGTTTGCTGCTTTCTCACTACTCTTTTGGAAATAAATTTGACAGCCCCCATAACCCGGAGATTTTGGTTGTCATCGGGAAACTTCTTATGGTCTAATGGAGTTCTTCCAACCTCCGAGACATGAAAATGTCAGCCCGTGCCAACAAGGGATACTTCCATGTTTCCTCTCTTCGATGTCACATATGCACTTACCGTGAAAATCAGTTTGACATTTAATCAATTTCGTCAATGACACCCTTAAATATAGGGAATTTTTAAAAAATATGCACAGACTCTACAAAAAACACCAATGATTGATCCATTGCACCGCTCAATGATAATGAAAGAGCTATGACCTCTCCATGAATATAAATAGTCAATTCTCTAACCCCGGATTTCAAAATCTAAAAAGATATATTTTATACGTTATAAAACTAAAAGTTCAGTCTCCTTTTGAACAATTATATACCTCATAATTAAATAGAAAATCAACACATTTCAAAAATTTAGCTTATGCAATGTCATCAAAAACAAGCAACAGACCAAAGAACCCAGTGATCGATTTGGTAGCAGGTGGAACTGCTGGACTATTCGAAGCATTATGTTGCCATCCACTTGACACAATAAAAGTTCGTATGCAATTATATCGAAGAAGAACTGGTATGCAAAACCTGAAACCACCAGGGTTTGTGAGAACAGGTATCAACATTGCACAAAAGGAAGGATTTGTCTCGTTGTACAAAGGTCTTGGGGCGGTTGTTATAGGAATTGTTCCAAAGATGGGTATTAGATTTTCCTCTTACGAACTGTATAGAAATTTGTTGAAACAAGAGGATGGTTCAATCAGCACTAAGAACACGTTTGCAGCAGGAGTTGGTGCTGGAATAACAGAGGCAGTAACAATTGTGAATCCTATGGAGGTGATAAAAATCAGATTACAAGCACAACATCACTCAATGGTTGACCCTTTGGATATACCTAAATATAGAAACGCTCCACATTGTTTATACTTGGTTGTCAAAGAAGAAGGAATAGGTGCATTATACAGAGGTGTGATCTTGACTGCAGCTAGACAAGCTACGAATCAAGGTGTAAACTTCACGGTTTACTCGAAATTAAAGGAATATTTACAAAAATATCAAGGCTTGGATCAGCTTCCGAGTTGGGAAACATCCATTGTGGGATTGATTAGTGGTGCTTTGGGACCATTATCAAATGCTCCATTGGATACCATCAAAACCAGAATGCAGAAGGAAAGTGGTAGAAGCGCGGAGGGTGAAGTACTGAGAATTGTAAGAATTGGGTCAAGATTAATTCAAGAAGAGGGTACTAGAGCCTTATATAAAGGGATCACTCCAAGAATTATGAGAGTTGCACCTGGACAAGCCGTTACATTTACCGTGTACGAGTACATGAGGGAGAAGTTGGAGAATTTACCTGGAACTTTATCAAAAACTGCTGCTGTATTTGAAGAGTGATATGATAATTTGCTCAAGAAGTTGAAGATGAGTCGTGTGTATCAATACTAATTAGATACATAATTTAAACTCAGATTACTCTGGTAACCTGAAAGAGTGTAAAAAAAAAAAAAAAAAAGAAAACTAAACAGCATTTGAGTTACTTAGCTTTTATAGTTTGTCATACAATATCATAATGAATCAAACTCCACCCATATCGCCAGTTGTCAAGTTAAAGCTCAAGGAACTTGACGACAAGAGATTGCTGCAAGAAAGTAACATAAAGTTGGCCTCAAATAAATTACAATTACTACTAGATGGAGAGAAAGAAGATGAAACCATAGCAAAGGGCCAAAGGAACAACTTGGACCATCCGGTTACATTTAGCAAGACTCAAGATGAGGATTCAATCTCAGACAAATTATCAAACATGATATTGCAATTGATACCGTTACACAAGACATCTTCCTCCGTTACTCTAAGCTCCGAGTCGATCTCACAAATAATTTCAGTTTTAAATTTGACAATAACTATTGTGCAAAATCAAGAAAACCTGTTAAACTTGATGAAATTGAACTGTGGCATCAATAAAGAACAATATGATGTCGAGAAAGAGATACTCATGAGAGAGTTGGAGGTAATGCGCTTGATCAACGACAAACAAAGAAACGAAGACATTATGAGAAGTAAAAGACGAAGGAGACGATATTCAGAGCCGTCATCCAAGACAGTGAAACTCAAACGTAGAAAAATTCGAGCCACCCAAAGTGGAAGAGGAGGAGTCGTTATGGGTGATGATGCTGAGTCAGATCGCACTATATCTGATGTTGATGAGAAAGTTGTTGGAGAGAGAGAGGTTGGCGGCTCACTAACTCAAGATCCACTGATAAGAATTGCCAACAATGAGCGGAAGAGAGAGGAAGAGTACAACAAATTGTTGAGTGAGATCAACAACAACCAAAAGTTGTTCATGCATAACAAATTTGGTTATTACTATAATACTTTGAATGAGGAGAGGATATCTCAGAGAAAAAAGAGAAGGCTTGATAAGGTATTGAACGTTGAGACGGCAAAGAAATGAGACTGCAATAATCATTGGTAGTTACTCATTTTTCAATGTATTCTGCTGTTTTAAACCAGGTGTATGTGAAGTTTGATTTTTTAGGGTAAGATGGAGTTTGAGTTTAAATTTGCTTTCAACATTTCCGGGCCGAGATCTTGGTTATGGTATGTTATGTTATGGTGAAATCGTTGGCCTTTTTAATAGATTTCGTTGAATGATAAGTGGGAGAAGTGTGCAGGCAGAGACTGATAGGCACGTGGAAGGCAGTAGCTCTTGTATTAGAGTTTCAATCTAGTTGCAGTAGGACAATTGTACAGTAGAGATAGTATTATTTAAGGGTCAATAAGTTGTACTTGTATTATTATTTGTGCTTTCAAACGAAATCGAAATCAAATTGATAGATGCTAAGGCTTCTTCGTATGGCTGAAATGATCAGCTCAGTTTGCCTAGACAAACCGCTAACTACACCACTTTAATCTACTTTAGCAATGTTCGGAATTTAAATATATATATTATTTCTCGTTAGATTCTATTATGGGGAAGGGATTTCTTTTCCTCAATTAGTTTAATCGAACAAACCGAAACCCATATCAGCATCAGATTCCTCCTCTGCTTCAGCTGGGGCCTCTTCCTCAGCAGCAGCAGACTCACTTGAACCAGCAGCAGCAGAAGCACCGGCGGCACCAGCGGCTGGGGCAGAAGCGGCGAATGAGAATAACCTATAATGAGGTACTTGTTAGTATGTTTGAAAATTGAGATAATCGATAAAGAGTGGCAACGTTTGATGAAATGGAATAATGGTAAATGACAACACCTTTGGTAGATCCTGCGGAAAAGATATGAACTTTTTGATGTTCTTGAGAGGAACGCCAAAAGTTGATTTTTAACTGAATATCTCAGTGACGCCCTGTTAAACATCGTAAATCATTGAAATGACAGGATCTTTGACAGGAATTTTGTCGTGATATGAGATTCAATTCGAGAATGTGTATTCAAATGAGAATCTCTCTGCCGTTTCATATGCTTGTAAAAAATCTGAAATATATCTTCCATCTGACCCATTCTCAGATACCTCAGTATGATCATACTGATTTTAAAAACATGTATTCCATTTCGAGCCACCCATCTCTTGGGTAGGAACCATATGATACACTTACAATTCTTTCAAGTCTTTACCTTCCAAAGCCTTAGCGAAGACATCAGCCCAAACTTGTTCGATGTTGGCACCAGCAGCACTGGTCAAAGCGGTTAATTTGTCGCTTGTGATTTCAATTCCGGCATCAGCCAAAATTAAGGCAGCGTATGAGACAGCAGCTTCTGACATTATTGTATATATACGTTATTGATATTACCTGATTAATGATCAAGCATACCTTTTTTTTTCAAGAAAGATTTTTTTACGTGAAGTCAAAAGCGAGACAAAAAAAAGATGGTGTAAAGTTGTCAAGATCTATCAAGGGTTGAAAACCCTAAACATCATATCAATATTGTCTACTACTTACTATATACATACATGCATGAGCTTAAAAGAAAGACTTCAAGTCCTTCAACCAAGAAAGGTACATTTCATTTTCCTTCACCAAGGAATAACCACTGATGAAATCCCCTAAGGAGTTGTCAATTCCTCTCGAAGTTAAATAATCCAGCAACGCATCTTGTAAATATTCATCCAAATTGGTGAATGGCGGTCCGTAGTAGGCTGACTCTCTCTCAAATTCATCCTGAGCACTATCCTTCATAGCCAACTTGATATCATCAAATTTTCGAAGCCCGCCTATGGCGAAGTAACTTGTCTGCACACTCAACAATAAGTTGAAATAAAGCCCTGATGTATCCTTTTCATTTTTCTTTTCCACTATCAATGTAACGTTGGCAATTGTTTCTTCAAACATACCACCTTGCATATTTTGAGTGGACTCTTCCTCTGTGAAATTCTCAACATCATCTTCTGGGGGTGGTTTTCTCATAAAGTCAGAGTCCAATGGAATGTTAGTAACTTCCAAAGGATTGAAATATACATGGATGATCTCCGAGTCAGTTTCCTTAACAAGTTCCGATGCAACTTCATTTGAGTCCTTCTCCACAATTCGAAACCCAGAGCTTTCCAACCATTCCTGATGAAATTTCTCCAAGGTCACATTCTCTCTCTCCTCGAACTTCAATTCTGAAGAGATGACATCGCTTAAAGCTTCAGTAGTCTTATCGTATTTAATTGCAGATGATGAAAATGATTTCTGTTGTTGAGATTTGAGTATTGATTGTGGTTTTTGGAATTGCATACAGCGTATGAGGGGGGCTGACAGTATTCTATATGAATGGAGTCCGACCCATTTTGAAAAAAGCGGCCTGGAGAAACGAATTATAGATGAAGTCATTTTGGTACGACTACCTTGTTCATCTTTCAATAGCTCACTTTTATTTTTATTTAGAAAAAAAAAAAAAATAATCGAATAGAAGCCGTTGGTCTCGTATAGCGCGTTGTTGACATATTATGCCAAAGTCAAGCGATATATAATAGAAAAATGTCACATTATAAATTATTAGTGTTATATAGAATCTATGCAAAGTTCGTTGACGAGTACCAATTTTCAAGACAAATCTTGAGATCAGTCGAGCATTAATAACTGATTGTAAATTAGTATAAAAATATCTGTTGATTAATCAATCAACGAACAGGGGTCATTTCATTTAGTAGTAAAACAGGCAAGCAGCAATTAAACAGTTGGGAAAAAAAATGGATAGGAAGAATTTGAGCAAGTGATGGTGTGATACAAATTGCCTTAATTACACTGATCAACAACATAACTTTGAGGACAAAATACTTTACCAGTTCAATGAGTCACACAAGCAAAGCTCACAAAGCTACCTATTTTGTACTGTGGAAATCCACTCTTGAACAAAAGTTGCCGAACGACGATAGCGACGCTCTTGGTATTTTTCATAGATGGCATTGTGATTCTTCTGTGGATTTTGACACAAGTTGATAAGGACATCCGCTAGAGGTCTCAACTGATCCTCGGTATAACCAGAGTAAAAGACATGCGCTTCAGTCCAATCACCTTTACTCAAAAGGCGACGCGATAGATAGTGAGAGCCGGCAGCCAACCAGCTGGGTGGGGAAGCCACAAATCGCGAATCCATTATGGTGATTTCAAGGAAGTATTTAGCTAGTGTTCGTGTTTCGAAATCGTAATCATCTGCTTTAGAAGTTCTTCTCAAAAATGACATTGGACCTGGCCAACCCATTTCGAAATCTAAAATTCCAATCATAAACTTCTCAGCCTTCAATAAGTCTTCGACGGAGTAGGCATGATCCACCATATATGCAATCTCTTGTATAGAGGGACAATTAATTTCCTCATATTTAGCAGCAATGAATAAAGCCACAGCTCCGACTAGTTGAAATCTTGAAAGAGAGACTTTCCTCTTACTGAGAAATCTGTCCATAAAGTTGATTGTGAGAAAAAGTGTCTCAGGGAGCAAGTTAAATCTTTGATGCACTTGAACCAACCACCCCACTAGAGTACTTCTCATGCTCCATTCTAATTCATCTTGATGATCCATATACCTTGCGTTTGGACTGAGTCTTATCTCTAATTCATGCATGTAACGGAAGATCTCTGGCGCGTATTCAGCTACCATTGATATATCAGTGGTATCTTCGTCGTCTTCATCTAAGGTATCTCTAGCAAATTTTGCAGATACTCTTTGCAATTCCTGATAGACGTTGGAACCCCATTTAGGAGACATTGGCAGATACATTTCATCGTCATCTTCTTCATCATCTTCGTCATCACCATCTTCATCATCGTCTTCATCGTCTTTATCCACTTCTTCGTCGTTCAAGAAATCCTCGACATCTTCAAGGGTTGTCATATTATCATCCACTTCGACTCCAATATCATGGTGAGAGATTTTGTAAGTGGTAGCATCATCTTCAGAAAGGTAATTCTCTTGAAGTGAGCGTTCCGCCAAGGGCTTCCTATTTGCTGCATTGTAGCCTTCATCACCCCTTGATCTGGCTCCCTCATTTTCATCAGTATAAACTTGAAATCTTTTGGACCTTGCCAGTCCTAAATGATTGATGCTCAGATCTAGCGAATGGAGACCCGCCCTTTCATTGAGGCCAACTCTCGTCTTCTGGTTAAATGTTCTTGATGTTGTTGAAGATGAAGAAGACAAGGCAGTAGAAGGCAGCAGCAGCAGCAGCCTCGAATTCAAGGAGTCTTTTAACCTCGATGAGATACCATGTTTATTCTCGTCGTTGACCGATCTTGATGACTCTGAGAATTTTCGCATTTTAAAATGACGCTTTTGTATGATTTCAATTTATTGGAGTATGGCGCTTGACAAAGTGATCAATCTATCTAAGCGATGGGTGAAGAATAGTGTACTGCAGGGAGTTTTGGGATAACTGAATAAAAACTAATTGAAGGAAATGTAGCGAATGACTGTTAGTTGGAATCAGTTTTGTTGTAGATCGATGTAGGCGATTCTTTTAATTGTTTATGGTGTGGGTTGACTGATCATAAAAATTTCAGATCAGATCAAATGTTGCAAAGTCAGCAGCACAAGAATGGCAACCAATGAACAGTACGGTCTTGGGGGCCAAGTGACAAACCAGTGTGTCGAGCAGAAACTTGCTTTATGATTGCTTATGGCAAAGTTGATGAAATGCCCTTGGTTGGTTGGTTGGTTGGTTGGTTGGTTGGTTGGTTGGTTGGTTGGTTGTTGGTGCTGATGAGCTAGTTGATCTCTTAATTTGAGATCGATAAGAATGAACTAAGGGGTACAGATGGATTAAAAGGTATGAAATGGAACGAAGCGAGTGACAAGGGGAATAGGTGAGCACACAACCAGTGGTAAAAGGGGTTCAATCTGTCTCGAATATGAAGTGTGGTGTGTGAAACAGTTGGAACTTGTGAATGCAGAATTTTCAAAGTAATCAACCTGGGTTTGTTTTGTTGTTGTTTTGTTTTTTGTTTTGTTTTGTTTTCATTTTGATTCTTGTTTACACAAAAAAAAAAATACACTTAATGGGCACACAAACATAAAAAAGTCTTTAAACGTAAATAGATAAACAAGAGATAACTAATCGGGAATATACGGTCGTATACCACCACCGAAATACACGTGATCGCACACGGATCAGATCAGATCAGATCAGATCAAATCAAATTAAATCAGCCACCTAGTTGTGCTCCCTCTTCCATTGAATCAAGTTCAATCTTCAGCATGTGGTCACTTAAGTCTGAAGACTTCATTGTCTCTCCATTCAACGTAAAATCAACCAGCTCTTCGTCATCACCGCACCCACAATCATAATCATCAATGATGTGGCTACAATCGTATTCTGGCTTCTTCAAAGCTTCGTTTACCTTATTGTGCACATGACACCCCCACACAGCAGCATTGGACCGGCTCTTTAATTGTGGTGGATACTTTTGCAAAAGTTTTTGAAAATGCCTGGCACAATCACCACATGGATACACTTTGGCGAAAAACTGGATGTAATTCGATAAATGAGATTGTTGCTCTTCGGTAGGATTTGTTGGATATCTGGCTAATATGGTATGAAATAACTTCCAAGCTGCATTCCCTAATTCAGCTTTGAGTGTCTCATTTGTCATCTTTGGCATGAACGCAATCTCACTATCATTCAAGTCGAATTTCTTCTTCGGCAGTACCTCATCGTTGTTCTTTTCTGGTACTAGTTTTCTCGAGTCTTCTGCATCGATGACTTTACCTGACCCCTGCTGGATTTTTTCGATAACATTCTCAGGTAATCCAGATTTGATCTCATCACTACTAAGCAGCATACCGATCTTAGTTTCTGGTACCGCCACCGGCTTCTTTGGTAGATTTGTCAGTGACAACGGTGCAGCATCTGCGGATTGGGTCGAAGATATGTAAGACGAGTTGAAAAACAACGAGTAGACCACAAATAGCAATACCACCAGCAATAATGTAATATTCAATCTCTTGAACTTGTGATGAGCCATCGTGATGTTTAATACTCTATATAACTTTAACTCTATAAATCTGGTATATGAGGTGATATCTCATCTTACTTTTTTTCTGGCATTTTCCTCTAAGATTGCCAAAGAAAAAAAAATGCCTTAGTTAAGTGGATGACAAGTCATCTTGTAACACTGGTTGTTTGGTAGTCAAAGTCATGTCGAATTCAAGTGATGAGGCACTGAAACTGCACCTTCTGAAAGAAGTTGGGGGAATTCGTTATGTCCAGGTCAATTCTGCCAGACAGATGGTTGAAGCTCATACCAGAGGAAGAATACCTCCTTCAATTTCAAACAACGTTAATCGTCGTTCACCGATCAGTCCGAGCAAAGCATCAATACCCACCAGGCCCACCACAATGACACCTCCAGGATCGCGGCAATCGACACAAGTGAAAATCGCCGAGCCTGTGGACAATATCAAGGTACCAGCACCTTCCCATTCTAAAGAGACATGTTCGAATCCTCAATGTCTGCATTGTGGAGCAGTAATTATTCCATCCCCGCAAGCGACATTGCCCATCAATGAGACGCCTTCAATTTCTATCAACGGTTGGGAGGTCTACACTACCAGAAAACCCATCTTGAATGCGACAGAATTGGATGTCTTGGAAGAGAGATACGACATTCCCTTGCCAGAGATGATTTTTGGTCACAACAAAGTAGAGATTTACAATCGCGAATTGAATTGGGGTTTCGGCTTCAATACCATAGCAGCTATGGATCTTATCAAAACACATATAGAGAATCCCAATGAGTTGATCAAGGTAAGTTATGCCAATGAGTGGTACAAGGCCAGACAGAAGCAACACTCACATTCAGAGGAAAATATAATCGATGTTTACAAGCCATATGACTGGACTTACACCACTCCGTACAAAGGCGGTGAGTTTTCATCTAATGAAAAACATTTAACAAGAAATGATGAATTGAGCATCCCATTGAATAAGTTGACCGAGAGAGTACCCATTTTGTTCTTTCAAGAGTTTGTTTTGTTCGAGGATGAGTTGGGGGACAATGGGATAAGCATATTATCCGTCAAGATAAGGTGTATGAAACACTGCATGTTGCTACTATTGAGGTTCTTTTTAAGAGTAGACAATGTGTTATTCAGAATATACGATACCAGATTTTACGTAGATTTTGAAGAGAACACCCTGATCAGAGAGTTCAAAAAGCAGGAGTCGACATACGAAAATGTGATTTCTAAGATAAGCTCCACACAGGGAGATCCAAGAAGTTTGCTCAGAGATAGTAATTGGTGTTCTACAGTGCTAGAAACGGAATCTGTGGAACGGGATTATGTAAAATTATAATTTTGAATTTGTATACAACTGCTCAACGATCTTGACAACTTTTTCAGTTGTTCCAAAGCTTTGAATATAACCCGAGGAGCCATTTCCATAATTATGGATGCAGGAAATGCCATTGGCTAGCTTTTCAAACTCCACTCTTGGTGAAACCAATCTGCCTGGACGGATTCCAATGTTGTGGCTCACAATTTTCAAAGTAGGTTTGTTCTCTTTGAATGTGGGGTCAATCAACTCAGGAGCATATTTCAAAGCCCTTTCAATTATTCTTTGCGATAAATCATCGTCAAGATGCGTTGAGTTATTATAATAAGAGTAAATGCCATTCAACAATGTGCCCCCTTCTTGTCTTGGAATGACATAAACGGTCTCATCTGGAAAATCTGGATCTTTAAAGTCGACTACAGTGGTGAATGGAACCGAGTTCTCAACCAAAACTGTTTGCCCCTTGATAGCTACGATGTTCTTGTCTTCTGGAACTAACTTTAAAGAGCCAAGGCCGGAGCAATTGATCAATAAATCACCCCTACTGAATGAGCCATTCAAAGGATCGATGAAACAGTCAATAGCATCGGCTAACTTGGAGACGGTGTGACGGCGGTACCTTAACCCAAGCTTGATACATTCGAACAATAAGAAATGTAGATAATGAACTGGTGTGATGACGAATGTATTATATTCAAAACCAAAAACAGTCTCCTTGGTACGATATTCCAGTGGACTCAAAACTCGATATTCTTCGACCTCATCCTTCCACCAGGGACCACCAAACTTTAAATAGTCAGCAATCTCCTCCTGTGGTTGAGTGTTTTCAACATAAACCCTGGCTTTGGTCCACAAGACGCCACATTCCGGTCTAGTTTTGTTGAACTTACGCACTTCGATATATGACTTCAAGTCGTATGTCTTGTTCTCATCCGTGTCATCTCTAGAGGTCAATGGGATATAAAATGCACCAGCCTTTGGAGAGGTGTATTCGATGTTTTGATCACCAGGTAAGTATTGGGCAACGATGGAAACGTCATGACCTTCTTGTAACAATCTGTAGGCAGTGGTGAGCCCGATGACCCCAGCACCAAGAACAACTATTTTAACCATTGTCTGCTGCTCTGTCGGAATTAATGATTGTGTGATCTCAGTTTTTAATGAAAATTCACCTTAAATACAAATCGCGCTTAACTGGGTAGTGTAAAAGCTTAAGGAGATATTTCTCTTATCTGTGTCGCTTGTTCCCTTTTTTCGTCAAACACTTTTTTCTTCTATTACCATATTTGGATGGACGATATATGGTCAACTACAGATATTTAAAAAGAGACATTTCGTGAATATACTGAAGTCTGATTGACTTTTGAAGCGACAACAGGAAAGTAACAATGTCAAGGTCCAGCATACTATTGATCGGAAGTGGAGGTGTCGGCACCATTGCAGCATACGCTTTAGAATCTAATGGTAAAGCCACAGTGACCAGTGTTATCAGATCAGATTATAAAAATGCGTTGGAAACCGGATATAATATCAAATCAGTTGACTATGGAGACATCAAGAACTTCAGAACATCTCATATCGTCAACTCAGTGGACTCTGCTCTAGAATACGGCCCATTTGAATTTGTCGTTGTCTGTACCAAAAATCAGCCGGATGTTTCTAGGGTTGAGGAGTTGATCGCTCCAGCAATTGGCCCAAAAACCACCATTGTCTTAATTCAGAATGGATTGGGCATTGAAAAGGCTGTTATTAAGAAGTTTCCAGGAAATGTTGTCTTGAGCGGAGTACAAATGATTTCATCTACCTTATATCACATGCAAGTAAATCATGTCAACACAGACTCCATGGCTGTTGGTGTATTTGACAACGGTGTCACAGCCTTTGAGGAGCAAGAGAATATATGCAAAAAGTTCATATCATTGTACTCATCCGATAAGAATGAATGTTACTATGATCCAAATGCGAAGTACACTAGATGGAGAAAATTGGTATACAACGCCACACTTAACTCTACCTGTGCCATTACTAATTTAGACGTTGGTAGAGTGGCAACATTCGGTGGTATTGACACTATCATCAAGCCAGCTATGAGAGAGATCATCGCTATCGCTAAGAGTGATGGTGTCGAATTGGATGATTCTATCATGGACTTTATGATTGACTCAGATGACGGAGAATGGTACTCTCCTTCTATGTTGGTGGACTTGAGAAAGGGAAACTATGTTGAGCACGAGGTCATCATTGGTAATGCATTGCAAATTGCAAAGGAAAACGGTGTCGAAGCGCCGATATTATCAGTATTGTTCAACTTGTTAAGTTTGATTCAGAAAAGAACAAAGGAAGAGAAAGGTGTGTTCGAATTACCTGAGAAGAGGCCAATGGAGAAGTTTTATGTATAGATAGATGGCTTATAATTAATTTGAAATTTGTAGAACGAACCACCAAAAGCTAGTTTATTATATTTGAAATTTAAAAGAATAATTTGTAGCGTTTGCCAGAATTGGTTCTGCCCCAAATGAATTCTGCTTCTTGCTTCATAACATTGGTGAAAATAGCATCTACTGTAATCAAGTCATCAAGACCCCTTTTGCCATCTAGTTTTCCACGACATATGGAAAATGGATAGTTTTTCTCGTCGCTTAGTCTACTAATCAAGTTCTCTAAATCTGGACCTGTGGTTTCGGCATCGCTCAATTCATTGATCCTGTTGTACCTGAAAATGCTATTTTCGCTTGGAAAATCAACGACGTATTTTTTTTCACCAATCAAATGATTAGTATGGGTCACGTAGTTTGCTTTTGGTAGGACCTTAGTGAATCCCAACGGTGTAGCTTCAATGGAGTAATAAGCACCAGTTTTGTCACCACACATCAAGTTGGCAGCGCTGGCGATGCCAAACTTCGACAAGCTCTCAGTAAACTCATCTAGGGTAAAACTTTCTAACAATTTTCTCAAGATAAGATGAATTGGCAACTTGCTGGTATCTAAAACATTTGTTCTCAAAGCATTCAAACAGACGGCAACGCCAGCATCATTGAAACCGTGCTTGGCCACAATTCCACCCTCTGTCGCCGCAATGAATCTTGGTTTCCCCTGCTGCTCAACATCCAAAATAATGATGTTTTCACTGACACCAGCTACCCAATCCCAAGTCTGACAAACAAACAAATCGCCAGTCAAGCTATTTTTTGTGGCAATTGATGTACAACCGTCGGAGTAATTAGTCAACGCAATTTCTGATCTCACATTCAAAGCTAGAATGTCTTCGAACTCCACTTGAGCACCTTTAGCAATACCTTTGAACTCGTCAACGATTTCTGGCCAAACCTTTTGTATGTTGGGTAAAAAATTCATGGCAATCTGCTTGGCTTTCGCCCAATTGATGTTTGCCATCTGTTGATACACTTCATTGTATAACTCAATATTACCTTTGATTTCCCTCAGTGCCAACTTACCATGAGTCAATCCTATTTCGAAATTGGTACCAGAAGCCTTGACATATGTGACATCAGTGTCGTACAACTTGTGGGGATCAATCGTGTTCATCTGAGCTTTGCTACTTAAATGACCGAGATGTATTAAATTGGTAGCTTCAACATTGAGTTTCGGATAGGGGGTCAGTCTTTTCCATATATCAAATGTATTTTTTCTGCTCAATTCTTTGAGTGTGGCATTGCGAGCATAAAGGCGCCATGCCAACAGCCACAACACGAACAAATTTCTATGAAAATACGAAAGGTTACTGATAAGATAAGCTTCATATCTGTATCATTGCAGCACTTGGCATACCGAACCGAGTTGAAAGTGTCATCAGTGAAGTTGTTTGCACGCGTGCAAAATTTGAACTAAAGAAAAAAAATCATCAAGAAAGATAAAGCAAAAGTATAACGAGAGAGCTGTGATATCACAATGACGGTACCGGTCTCAATCAAAAGTAGGTTATTGGAGCTCCAGAGATCAGGGAAGTTTGCAACGCTTCCCCCGTCTCGTTTGTTGGAGTTGTATAATTTAGGACATGATTTCCTCAAGTTACATCAATCGCCTTCATCAACTTTGATTGAATCCGAATACTATGATATAGTGGAATTGCAATTTTATTTATCATTACAGACGAACCATGATATTGAGCTGAAACTGATGTTGCAGCAATTGTCTGATAGATTTGATGCAACGAAATCTGAAAGATTGATAAATTTGCACTCCATATATATCGAAGCTACGGAAGGACCTAAACTGGCTGTTGAATATTTGAGAGATGCGAGGACCAAGATGACTATAGAAGTGAATAGGGAAGATTTGATGCTTTTAAAAAAAAGGGCCGTCATTTTAAATGGGAGAGTGAGCGATAGCCAAAAACAGTATGTCGAAAACTTGATAAATTTGTTAGACATAACTCCATTGGATATCACTGTGTGGTTTCAATTGTCAAGTTTATACTATAAAGACGGTGAGTTTGACAAGAGCATATATTGCCTACAGGAAATCCTACTTATACAACCGTTCGCATATAATATAATGGCATTGATTGGTGAACATTACTACTTGAAATTTATGAAATTGGTCAAGTCTTCGAGCTCAAATGGCAATGGGGGAGTCGATAAACAATCTCATCTTTTGAACGCGGCAAAAAGCCACAGTATCAAATACTTTAGCAGGTCTTTGGAGTTGTGCAGCAACTATGTCAGAGCCTGGGTGGGACTTCACAAGATTACTTCGCAGCAGAACTATAAACAGAATGATTCGCTGAAGTTGGAGAAGGAGTTGAACGTCATGGCTGTCAAGAACTTGCACGACTTGATAGGACAAAATTTGATAAGTGAAAAACAGAAACAGCTTGTCGACACTGTGATCAATCAGTGATTGAGAAAGAAATTGATTTCTTGAAGTATTCCGTTCCTTATTACATGATAACACAGCAAACATCATCATTTCCCTTGGAGTTGAAACTTTGCTTATGATTCTTTGCTCTTAATTGATACTTCTTGAATTGATTTAAATCTGCAGGCGATTGTCCCCATTGGGATGGGATAAGATAATCTGTATTTCGTTGTATAAATTGTATGATATTTAAGGATCTTGTTGATGAGTACACTCTGTCTTTTGCCAATACTTGTTTCAATCTTTGAATTTGCTCCAAATTTCTCAGTAGTTTTAATTGAGTATACTTCAATAGCATTAACTGTTCCCTTTTAGAAAGTTGTGTGTTGGAAATGTCACCGCTATTGATTAAGACTTTGAAGGTTGAGTTTGACGTTGGCGCCACGGTAAAGTTTTCAGCACCGTTGCTTAATAAAGTCATTTGGAACTTGTTATGACTGCCTTTTCTGTAGAGGGTATGCAATGGATACACATTCTCGATGTCGCTTTGGTTTTATAGTTGTAACTCTTTCCTACATTTAAATATTTGTCGCCTCAAAACATCTACGCGTTCCAGATTAGGACTGAGTCAAATTTATTTTTTTGTGCTTACTTCAATTTTGTGTAATGTAATCTATATTGATTTATCAAATTCTCAAAAATGTGATGCTTCTTCTACCACGAAAGTTAAGTATAGATGGGAATTATCACTGATAGGCGATTTTGCTGAAGGCTATTTAAAAGCAGCTTCTGTTCAGTATTAGCTTGACTTCAAGCACCACACAAGATATAAATACCCCTGGTGGCTATCGGACTATCGCCTATGATTTTAAGGTACAGCATGCCCGCCACAATCAGTGAATTCTCTACAAACTACCTGTTGATTCAACAAGATTTGTTCATGAAGAATGAACAAGAGTCAGCAAGAATTGAGACAGATAGAGTAGTTTCAAGGTTCAAGCTTGGTTGCGATGAAACAGGAAACGCTGTCAACCAAATGATATCACCTTATTACGGCATTGGCGAGAAAAAAGAGTTTGGCTATATTATGAATTGTGGGAGCGCATTACCTGGCTTTTTAGGTTTCCCATCAAAACAACATTAAACCGTCTAAAGCCTCAAGAGTTAACAAGAGAATGTTATGATTACGTAGCACAAAATGCGCCCGGTGATTTATTGGCTTTGTTTGACTTCCTTCAAAATGAAGATCATCTCTTCATTGACTATAACAAGTGCTCGTTGATAAGGAACTTTTTACTAGAACAGACATTGAAAAACTATCGAATTGCCGAGCTAGCAATGAGGGAGGTGGTGATACTTGAGAAGGATGCCTCTGAAAATTTGCAAAAGCTGATGTTGTGCGATAAATTTGAAACAATTATTTGCGAGCATTCCTTCGGGACAGTAAGCCAACGGAATTAGGCGACAGTCCTGAAGTAAACGCCTACACAGCTAGTGTTGATGAATTGATACGTTTCTTAAGCTAAGAAGCCGTTTTTTGAATATTGATTGTAGTAGTGACTACGGTGAAGAAAGATTGAGATGATGTGCAGCTTCAGGGGGTACAAATCCAGGATACAGAAGCGGAAAGTGTGACGTGAAAATCAACATTCTTGAGCTAATTCTTTGGTAGCTGATAGGAATAGTTTGAGGTTAACCTTTTTCCACATTCTTGTTGCACATTCGGCATTGTATAATTAATCATTGTGTTTCAAGAGTTTTCAAGGCATCCAATGTAGATCCCTATTTGTTCAGCGGTTTTCAATTCCCTATGGTGGTAAAAGTGACAAAACGTTGTGTTTAGCCCGCTCTACTGGTTCGTGTCCTCTTCCTGCCCCACATCTATGCTAGCTCAGAAGAGCAGAGAAAAGTAGTGTAACGGTAATGAAAATTGCATAATAAATCAACCAGGTTTTGACGGCGTAGTGATTCAAGTGCTGAGATGACCTCCAGATCAATACAATGTAGTAGGCCTATGAAACACCGAATTTATCAACGCTGCAAAATTAGGTGGTTGTATAATGCCAGTACATCGATGTTGCACGGCGGAAGGTGAAGGTTAAACAATAATAACAACAATCAAATGGATGTTCCTGTTGATTCCACAACCGGTTTTGCCCCCGGCGCACTACCCCCTTCTTATAACATTTTTTCTGTTCTCTTTTGTGTAAAATTTACCATGTTGATGTTTAAATCGCATAATAACAGATAGCACTATTGTACTTCTTCATCGTGATTTCCATTCTCACCGAGCATTATCAAGAGATGAATCAAAATAGTAACATCCCCTTGATCCATATAGACCCGAATGGCGACAATTCTAATACTGAGTTGAACCCACTGGCACAGCTACAACACCAAATCAACAGTATATCCAAATCACCTAATAATACAAATAATATAATATCAGTTAGTCCCAATTTGTCTAATGCTACTCTAATCAACTCTACAACAGCATCACCGATTTCTTTTTTGAGCATCAACAGCAATTCCAACATCAATAGCAGCATAAGTTACAATAATAATTCGAATTCAACTAATAATAGCAGCAATATCCATTATAACGCTAGGCCGATATCATTGGACTTCACACCACTAAACATCAATTCAAATGATTTTCAAATGACCTCACCACCAGGGAGCAACAGGTCTACCACTCCAACACCTCCACAATTAGGTATTAGGAATAGACATCGTGCTGGTACCTTCCCTTCAAGATTTCCCTCGTCGGCATCAAGTCATCTATTGTCGCCTCCATCTTCCTCGAACACTCAGTCTAGCTTAAATTTGAGCCCTTCGTTGAACCCATTGAATGATAATTCTGTTGCGGATTTATCAACTCAGAACAGATTAAGGTCCAACTCGTATCAAAACACCATTTGGAGCAGCACAATTTCAAATTCTTCTCAGCAACAACAACAACATCAACAACAGCCAGCAACGCAAAAGATGGAGCTGTACTCCCCTTTGATCTATCCAGCTGTTATAACTCCAAATTTTCATCACACCGAGCCAACGGTTTTACCTTTGAACGATACCCTTACATTACCTCCAGCACAATTTTCAAATCCCGCTCCAGCACAACTGAAAGCTGCACAATTGTCTCAACCTCATCAACCGCAACTGCTGCTGCAAATACAAAGAGCCAATCGAGTCAGATCATTCTCAACCAATAGTGCCATCTCAAACCACCCAGATTTGAAAAACTACTACTTGCAGCAATTGTTGAATGACAACGTCATCAATGAAGAAAATGAGAATGACCACGTGCATCAATTGCTCACCTCTACTTCCCAACAAATTCCCCTAGATGTTAACTCTCTTGAAACACTAGCAGAGTCAGCGACAAACACCACTACTGTATTCACTGACCGCCCAAGAGCTCAAACTTATACAAATGGTCTCAATCCTCTCTTAGATAACATAAAACAACAATCAAATCAACAAGTCATTTTGATGGATAATGTTCCACATTCAAGTATCAGTTTTGTTTCCACATTTCAAGACGCTACGTTAGCTCCTTCTAACACTGTTATATTGATCAATTTGCCTAATAGTAACCTAGTCACCGCTTTTAACTTTCATAAAATACTAGTTAAGTATGGTACTGTTTCGGCGGTAAGGATTGTCAATTGCAACAATGGTGACATGATTTGTTTGGCTACGTTCGGAACGATTGAAGATGCCATGAACTGCAAGCTGAGCTTGAACAATCATGAGTTGATACCCGGGGTTAATTGCATTGTGGCATTCGCAAAGATTTTTGAAATTGCCGAAATCACCAATCAACGAACTTCACATCTGCAATCGCTATCCCAGATGCAGCAACAATCTCAGACACAAAGATTGAGCCAACAAACGGTCAAGCCTCCACCAAAGGAAGAGAATAGCAACGGATCTACTTCAATATTTCCTGAATTACCATTCATTGAGGCCCTTGACAGTTACAAGAGCGTTGTCACTAAGTTTAGAGATGATCTCACACTGCAAGAGTTCAAGTACTTGCATCACATAATCGAAAACGCTACAAAGTATACAGAAGAAGTGGGCTTTGGTCCTTTGCCAGAATCATCATCCATCAGGGAATTCGATTCTCCAAAGTTAAGAGAAATTAGGAAAGACATCGAAAGTGGCCGATTTTCACAGTTGGAGGTGGAGGAGTTAGCATTGGCAATGATTGAAGAAATTCCGGAGTTGGCAAGTGATTACTTGGGAAACACAATAGTACAAAAATTATTTGAAATATCCTCCTCAGAAATTAGAGATATCATGCTTTCGAAACTATCTCCTTATCTTTCGCAAATGGGTATTCATAAAAATGGTACTTGGGCTGCACAGAAGTTGATGACTACTGCTTCTACAGTCCGCGAAAAGAACATCATCAGCCAATCATTAAAACCATATTGCAGCAATCTCTTCAATGACCAATTTGGTAATTATGTATTACAATGTGTCTTGAGGTTTGGATCACCATGGAACGATTTCATTGTCGAGCTGGTATTGCTGAAATTTTTGGACATCTCAAAAGGTAGATTTGGTGCTAGAGCTATCAGAGCGTGTTTGGAAAGTAACTTGTTGACTAAAGAGCAAACTGTTGCCATTTCTGGAGCTATTGTTGCTAATTGTAACAACTTGGCAACGAATGTAAATGGCTCATTATTGATCGCGTGGTTTTTGGACACCTGTCAGTCAACAAAGGAAAAGGCTTCCATGTTGCTTCCTCTTTTACTTCCAAACTTATTGGTTTTGTGCACTCACAAGTTGGGCTCTCTAACAATTTTGAAAATTTTGAACAACAGAAATGATTTGAATGCAAGAAATACTTTGTTGGAGGAGATTTTTGGAGAGATTGTTTTCAATGAAGAATCCACAAACAATGAGATACTACCAAGAAAGACGACCCAGCTATTGCACGATATTTTGAGTGACAATTTGAATGGTGTGACATTTATTCACAAGCTGCTATCAATCCCCTTGTTGGAACCAACGTTAAAACAACTGATTATACAGCTGATAAGAATTGCGCTTATCGACTTAAATGTTTCTTCATATCAGGGTTACAAAAGATTGTTGGAAGAAGTGGGATTGAAAGCAATTGGTGGAAACAATCCAGGCTTCGATTCATCTGATCAACATGGCAAAAAGGCTAACTTCAGAAGACCAAATAACGCTGGAGCTAGCAACAACAGAAACAACCATTTGTCAGGGTACTTTCAACAGCAGCAACAGCAGCAGTTTTATTCAATGGATCAATTTTACCATCATCAACTGATGCAGCAACAACTAGCACAACCACACAATTTACAATATGTTGACTACGTTCAACAACAACAACAACAACAACAACAACAGCAGCAGCAGCAGCAGATGTATCAACAGCAACGAGTGTTTCAAAGACCCGAACAGCAACACCAGAATCTTCCTCAAGTACAACAACACACACAACAGCAATTGCAGAATGATTTGATGGGCCAATTAGAACAGCTTTCTTTGCAATCTCTGTCCAGAGGCTATTCCGACTCGCCGATCAGCCAGCAACACATGTCTTACATATGATACCATATGCCTACTTTGAGAGCAAACTGAAAAATATATGCACATCTTTACGTTGAATGAACAATGCTATTGCTAAAGTGGCTTCACCGGTTTTAAAAACATCATAATATTTACATTATACGACCCCTAATACACTATACGATTCTCAATCCGTTGTGGCTTGAAAGTACTTGATAACATTAAATTTTCTAAACTAAATGTCTGACTCGTCAAACTAATCTGTTTTCTAAGAAGTCACCAATCGCTAATTCTGCCCTCAATTTAATTTTAAAGCATTTTTTCAACATTCTTCGAGTCATCTTTATCAAGTTCGTCTGGAGATTGGTCAAAAGTAGAACAGCTGAGCCATTATGAATGGTTTCAGCTTTTTGGTATGTAAAAGTTATAGAACTCGCCAAATGTACACATGTGCCACAATTAGTGATAACCCTGCGTGAAAGTAACGTTGTAGTACTATAGATATGCCGATGGTTGTGCAAAGGCAAAATGCCGAAAGAGAAATCAAAAAGAGAAACAAAAACAAAAATAAAAAAGGAAGAACAGCCATCACCCTCACCATCATCATCTTCGTCATCATCATCGTCATCAGGCTCAACAGTAGGGAGTTTATTGCTACGGCTGTGTTATTCCAGAATCTCTCATTGCTCTCAAATTGCATTATAAGCACTTAGCCCATTGCATCACCAGCAATCTGAGTGACTAATACATACATCAAATTGCAAGGCGATCCAAAACAGGCTAATAACTTACGAGACCACAAAAGTGACAACCAACTGCATTGCTAACAAGACTGATATTTGGGCCTTTTACTGTGGACCTCCAAATTCTGAATTCAAATTTTGAATCAACATTCGCGACAATTTTAAACTGGAAGTTTTAATTGTTACTAAGCGGCAGCACCAAAGTTTCTTTACTTACATAACTATACGAAACCCAAATTTGGTTGTTTATTTACCTGGACAACATACATCTATCAAAGACACTTTTCTTTCAATATAATGGATAGGAAGCACCTGCATGCAATACATAGAGATCGATCCAATGCAGATCTTAGTTCTTCAGATGTATTTAGTGATGACACAGCATTTTTTCAAATGATTGATGAAATTGCCACACGAAGAAAACCTTCGATAGCTGGAAAACACAGAAACAACTCGTTATCACAATCATCAAACTTTCCTCTTATACAACAGAACACTTCAATTGGTAGATTACCACCCGAATTGCTAATTTTGATCTTCTCATTTTTGAATAAAAAGAGTGATTTGATTTCGGCTTGCCTAGTTTGCAAACAGTGGGCTGACTTGTGCATTGATTTGATTTGGTTCAGACCAGCAATACAAAATGAAGATGTAACCAGAAAGTTGGTCGAAGTCATGATGATCCCAAGGGACAAGACGTATTGGGATTACAGACCGTTGATCCGAAGATTGAATCTATCATTTATAAGCTCATTGGTCACTGACGAGTTTGTGGAGTTATTTCAAGGCTCAATCAACTTGGAAAGAACAACTTTGGTGAATTGTGTCAATCTAACGTCTCGGTCAATATGCAATCTATTGAATAGTTGCTCCAAGTTACAGTCGATCGATTTGACGGCTCTAAAAAATATAAACAATGATATGTATAATGCATTAGCTAAGAATTGCCATCGCTTACAGGGGTTATACGCACCTGGATCAAGAAATGTATCCAAAGAAGCTGTGATCAATCTTGTTTCCAGTTGTCCTATGTTGAAAAGGATACGATTCAGTGACTGTTCTGCCATAGATGATGAAGTTGTATTAAAGTTGGTAGAGAATTGTCCCAATGTGGTGGAGCTAGATATACAAGGCTGTTCGCAAATTACTGATAAGTCTTTGAAAGTGCTATTCAGCAGGTTAGAGCAGTTGAGAGAGTTTAAGATATCGCAAAATAGAAACATATCATATGAGTGTTTTGACTTATTGCCAGAGGAACCATGTCTTGATAAATTGAGAGTGATTGAATTTACTTCGTGTGAATTAATTGGTGACAAAGCCATTCAAAGACTTGTGACAATCGCACCAAGACTAAGAAATGTCGGTCTTTCGAAATGTACCAGTATAACTGACGCGTCGTGCCGCTATCTCTCAGAGCTAGGGAAGTGTCTTCATTACATTCATCTTGGGCATTGCTCCAATATCACAGATTTTGGTGCTACCGCATTAGTAAAGAGCTGTCATCGTTTGCAGTATGTGGATTTTGCTTGTTGCTCCCAACTTACGAACGATACACTCATTGAAATGGCCCAACTACCGAGATTGAGAAGAATCGGGCTCGTCAAATGTGTCAACATCACAGACACAGGAATAGAAGCATTGGCAAACTCCAGGCATTCTTGTGAAGATACATTAGAGAGAGTACATTTGTCCTATTGCACGCAAATTGGAATAATTCCAGTTTACAAATTGTTAATGGCTTGTCCAAAATTAACTCATTTATCATTGACCGGAATATCGGCTTTTTTGAGGCAAGATATCACCAAGTTTTGCAGGCAACCACCTCTGGAGTTCAATGAAAATCAAAAGGCATTGTTTTGTGTCTTTTCTGGCAAAGGGGTCGATGCATTGAGGAACTTTTTACATGGAATGATCACACAAATGTTGTCACAGACAAGGGGCGGCCTTGTTGGAATTGATCAAATTCCGTTAATGAGAGATGACAATGATGTAGGCGTAAACGGCTTGATATGGGCTATAGATCCAAATTTCTCAGATATTGGAAACCCACACGAACAGCAATTACTACAACAACATCAATTGTTACGACAACAACAACAGCAAAACGTTCAAATGAGGAGAACTTTAGGTCTAGTGAATGTTGACCGTAGTGGGAATATCATAGGTTCAAGAGCAGAAAGGTTTGCAGTGAACGCTAATCAAATCCAGGGATACAGGCCACCTCCTATTTTTTTCAGGACTGTGCAAGGCTTGCCGACTGAAGAAATTGCGGGAAATTATATTAGTGACGAAGAGATGGAAGATGATTGAGGTGGAAAAGACTGTTTGTGACGAAATGTAGCTTTTATATATTTTAATAGAGGGTCTAAAAATCAGTGTGATCTTTGTATTCGAATTTTTACTGTGAGAGATAAAAGCATTTTACTGCTATTGATTAGTAAAATTTTTTATCTTTATCATTATTTTCATTAAATTGCTGCTGCTGGATCCTCAAGTTCACTCTTTAAAGCATCATCGTTTTCGTCATCACTCGTCTCCTTCACAGGTAACTTCTCTAATACTTGTAACAGCCTCTCACCCTCTCTTTTGAAAACTTCTAACATCTGATCCATGCTTGACTCTAACAAAGATCTCAGTTGGGTAGCGTTATGCAATACCCACTCTTTAACAGTCATATGCAACTCGTCATCAGGCATTTGGGCAATAAACTCAGTTAATTCACCTTCCAAGTCATCGTTCAAGGATTCATATTGTGTAGATGTGATCTTAGTAAAGTAATCTGCAGATGAATCAATATCACTAATTAGTTGATCCAATAAGGTTGGCTCCGCTGGATCCCATTTGAGTTCGCTTTGACTTTGAAGTTCACCAAGATCCTTTATAGCTTGATCCTGTTTTGCAGTTGGTTCTTCGTTTATATGATGATCTGATGTAGCCCCAATCTCATTCCCATCAAGCGTCGTCTCAGAGTGTTTTTGATGATGCATATGCCTTTCCACGTCATCATTGGCATCAACACCAATCGGCACGGTAGGGATAGCTTCAAATTCCTTTTCCGAATCATTTTTCTTTTCAGGGCCTTTTTGTTCATTGTTTGGGACGTCCGCCAAATTAATTTCTAAAGAAGTACTTTCTGCCTCAGCACCCAGTAAGTTCAAAGGAGTGAAAGACTTCATGGAATCATTAGTAGCGTGAGATGATCCTTTCGGGGTGCCATTTTCATTGTCGTCAAGATTTTTGTTATTTTCATCGAAATCACCAAACGTATCGTTTGTAGATTCATTGAACTCATCAATTGCCCCAGGAATAGCCACATCTTCATCAGTCAAAACATCACTGCCATGACCTTCGGGGATGACATCATCGGCAGATATAATACCACCAATCGGTGCCAGTTCAGGCGACGAAGAATGATTCACATTTATCTCCTCATTTTCCATCAACTTGCTAGTTCTACGTGAGCTTTCTTGAAATCCAACCTCATCAAGGATGTTAATCTTCCCAGTACCCTCTCCACTTTTGATATCATCATCTGCTAAAATCACATCATCATCAATCTTGCTAATTTCGAACCTTGCGGTATTCACAGGCGACACAACAACCGCCTGATCGCTGAATTGTAAAGGCGGAATAGACAATCGCAACGTCGATCTTCGAGATATTTGTGATGGCCTCTTTGACGAGGTCTGAGATGGTAAATCCAGCAAAGACGACCGGCGACTCTGTATACTATCGGTAGACTCCCTGCGGGGAACAATATTAAGCGGAAGCGTAGGTTTTATCAGCAACTGATTGTTGCCATCCCCAACATCTTCCCCACTTTGGTCATTGTCATTAGTTTTCGCTGTCAGAGGCATCTTTGTTGGCAGCACTACGAGCAGAATTGCACCAGCCGCGCCACTGGTGGCATGATTCTTTGTAGGCGGAGAAACAGGTGGAAAGCAAGGTCTTAAAGATGGCGTTGTCTCCTTCTCTATCTTGAATGTTGAGCCGAATGCTTTTTCATCGTCTTTCTCCAGCGCATCATCCGTAGGCTTATCATCCTCCTCATTCAGAGACAGCCCATTTGTGGAGGTGATTTCTTGATTTGCACTATCCAGTCTGACAGGTGAGCTTCTGCTGAAGATATCCACAACTTCGCTATCTATTAACTTGTTCAACTTCAACGGTGACTTGATTGGCGTTTTCACATGTTCTGTATCGTCTTTGTTTTTGAACTTATGTCCCGTTTGCTCCTTGTTGCTTAAAATGCTATTATCCCTTTGATTACCACTTAACAACTTAGCATGCCTCTCTTTTATCATCTTCATCAATGAGGTTCTCTTCTTGTTACGGGTGGCCCTATCATTTGCATCAGGACTACCAATGATTGAGCCGCTTGAGATTTCTCTTCTTGAGCTCAGCTGAGATGGTTGCTGAAATACGTCACTTTCAGCAGCCTCTATGAGGTGTTCTTCATCTAAGTTAACATCAGAAGTTGTAAAAGGCTTCTTCTTTACTGACCTTTTCCTTTTCATCGCTTTCTTTGGTAAGGCAATTGATGTATCGCTGCGAGTACTACTTTTCTTTCGATTTTTTGATATGTCACTTATTTCGACAATCTTCTCATTTAGCTCTGCTGAAGATTTAGGAGCAATTGATGATCTTGTTTTTCTTCGAGCAGTCTCCAGCAAATTTTGATTTTCAACATTGGCTTCAACCAGTTTTTTTGGTAGCAGTTTGGAAAGGGATGCTGTATTTGTAGAATTGGATTTGCGAGTTTTGTGTGCGGAATTGGATTGGGATGAATCGCCTATCCGGGAGGGTCGCTTTTTGCTTTTAAAGTTAGACTTTAAACCTTCTTCAGTCACCATCTCCTCAGATTCACGAAACTTTAGCGGAGATTTGAGAGGTATCATTGATAATCTCGTCCTTGTCCGTCCAGCTATGCCGCTATCATTTTCAGCTTCTTCTACTTCAATAATCGATGCAGCAGCCATTCCATATTTATCGAGAAGTGGCGCCGGTTCCCCTAACTCGTGAGATCGTCCATCACTGGAAAGACTCGATTTGTCGGCAGCCTCAACTGAATCCCTTTGGGACAACACAACATTCACTTCTGGAGGTTCTGAAGGTAGGGGCAAGCTTTCTCGGTGGCCTTCTTCTATCTTGTCCACATATTCTACTGACGTCACATCGATTGGTTTGTCATTTCCTTCTTTCAGTTTTGTCCCGCGTCTTCTTCGCCTGTGGACAATAGGATCTTCTGTGGACTCCATTAATGCAGCATCATTATCACCATCTTCAATAGGCACAGATTCAATTTCTGAAGTATTGGTGCTTTTGTGCTTGTAGTCTTGTTTAGAATTTTTGGTTTCTACATCTTGAACTGTGTCTAACGAATTAGCTGGAAGCATATTCACATCCTTTACAGCTTCGTCGGCTTTTCCCTCAGGGTAGTCCAACTTCCCCTCATCCATATCACGGTCGAAGTCATCCTCGGACTGATCGACGGGAGCTTGTTGAGAGTGTTCAGACGGAGTGATGTCTTCCGCGAAGTCCTGTTCCGCGTGTACGATATCACCAAAATTTTCTTCAAGCACATTCCTTGTCTTTTGCCTACGATTGGATTCATCATTAGAGGTTGGTAACTCCTGGGAAATCTGTAAATCACCATCAGCCAAATTTTCGTGGTTCAATTGGGATTTAACAATATTTAGTTGCATTAGCTTTTGAGGTGAAACTGTGGGTGATTGTGGAGCAGAGGGGGGTACACTAGCTTGGTCAATGTCATTTTGAGAGCTTCTTTCATGAATGGCACCGTTATTTGATATTGCTTCTATTGCAGATATTTCAATCAAGCTTTCATCAGCATCAACATGCAAATCGTCCTTGATCTTTTTGAATATCTTCACCTTATTCTCCAAATCATCATCCGATTGGAACTCGTCCGATTTTCTCTTCTTTTCGACTTCCTCACGATACCAACTTTTACGTTTTTCTCTTGTTGCTGTATGAGAGAGATCCAAAAAACTTGAGGCAGGGTTACTACTGCTAGTGACAATCTTGTTCTTTTTTATCCTTGAGGTGCCATACCTGTTTTTGTGAATTGGTTTTTGTGAATTGGCCGTTTGCGATGAGGGAAGAAAGTCATCGTCTGATAGAGCAATTTCACTTTGAGGGTGCGACCCTGACACATTCTTATTAGTTGGGAGTGATTTTTCTCCTTCCTCTTCTTCTTCTTCTTCTTCTTCTTCTGTAGCACTGCCGTGGTTATTATTGCGAAACATTTGACAATGATTATTTCTCAGCCTATGTTCAGCTATAGGATCATCACCTTCTTCCCATCCGTCTAATATACACAGACAGTAAATGCAAGTTGTTGAATCATCTCCCTCTGTACTGGGGGTGAAAATAAAGCCAGCTTTAGCTAGCGAGTCTGATGTTGGTTTGGAATGTGGAAATTGATCGAATGTGGATAATCTCAACAATATTGAATCAGCATTCATTGGATCATTAAGTACGCTATCGGCATCATCTTTGTCTCTGATAAATTTTATTAGTTTGACATAGTTGCAATTCAATGACTCTAAAATTGCATCTTCTGTCATTCCCTTCAAGCCAAAGATCTTTTTAGAGCAGTAAAAGCATTGTATCTGATCCTTATGAGATAATGTTGGTTGATAATAGAACCCCAGAGTCGCCAATGAGTCGATGTCCAAATGAGAGTCTGGCCATGCAACAAGCTTCTTCGTCCTCCCAAGAACCACTCCCGTGTGGAAAGAATTTAATCGCCTTTTCTGATATCGAAACTGTTGAGTTTTGGACTTATGCTTGAGTGGAGGCATTGTCTATTATAGCATACAACGTGAACGTTTGATCGTTATACACTTTATTTGTTTACTTTTTTTTTGGCATTTATTTTCGCGATCTACTTATCTTTTAACGAAAAGGTGTTAAGTACTACTGCAATGAGAACACATAATTAAACGGCCCATCATAGGAGATAGCATGGTATCACATCGACGTAATCCTTAGAACTTTTGTCAAATTAAAAAATTCAATTCCTGATTTGCTGTAAGTTCTTTTTTACATGTTTTTGTGGGCTATACATTCACAAATAGCTTCAAATCAGAAATGATCGATTCCGCTATTCCAAGTTTGATTATGAAACTCTTCTAAGAACCTGATGCATTTTTCAAACAAAAGAAGATCATCTTCTGTGTCAATATGATGATAAACCTTCCAATATTGGATTAATGCACTCTCGATTTCACCAACACTACAACATCCAATGATCGTTGCCCCACGCCTACCCACGTATTTTCCGAACGCATAACGCGTGCTAACTTCAGCTATCTCTAAGCCCTGCTCTGCTAACTTGTCTGATAATTGTTTACACTTGCTTCTCAATGGCTCTGATGCAGGGTGAAAAGATCTTGTCTCCTGAGATGACAACAACGACATGGATAAAATTGAACCATTATTTAACATTCTAATCCCGGTACTCATGAACTTATCATACCACTTCAACAACAAGTCATTTTGCAAGTTCAAATTACAATATGATAAGATGGCATCTAAGGGTCCGATATCTTCATTCTCGGAACTGATTTTGCAAATATGGTGAAGATAATCGAGAGGATAGCCGGTGATACCAAAGTTTCTGATCAAACCTTGATCTTTCAAAAGCCTCAATCTTCTCAAAGCACCTAAAACCTGAACCTCCGTTTGGAACTCCACGTCGTGTAAGTAAACACAATCAATATAATTCGTATCGAAACGTTCAAGTGATCGACGTACAGAGGTCTCAATCCAATCAGGGGAGTAATCAAACTCATCTAATCTGATTCTACCAGCTTTTGTAAAGATGTAAAAGTTTTCCCTTTTGATTTTTTCTTGAGCAACGAGATTTGCCAACAGCCTTCCCAAGATAATCTCCGATGGACCATAGTAAGGGGAAGTATCTATAGCGTTAATACCATGCTGAAATGCATACATCAATATGTCTTCTGCTGATAGTGCCACAGGGTCCAGCGTGTATTGCTCGCTGAAGGCAGCACCCCCAAGGACCAACGGAGATATACTAGAGAGACCGGGCTCAAGTTTTCTAAATGATTTTGAAATTGGATCAATGCATGACATTTTATTTTTTCCTTCCTTTCCTTTCTTAGGACGTACAGCAAACGAAGACAAATTATTACAAGATACTTAGGTAAGTGGGGATACCTCGCTATATAATAGCTCGAACGCTGGGAACTACATTGTGGTGATACCCACGCTTTTTTTTTCTAAGGACCGGGAAAAACCAGTCAATAAGCGAGACGGTGGGCAGGCAGTTCGTAAGTGTACAATGATTTTTTTCTGTTTTTTTGACTTACCCCACAAAATTGTGTAATAAAAAAGGATAAATCTGCAGGCAAAAACTACGTCAGCGTGCAAAAACAGAGCCCTCCCTCAGAGGGAAGGGCTGACCTGCCTCACCCACTTTTTTGCAGCAAATAAATATTCCCGTGAACAACTGACAAAGTTGGAAAGGCGTAAATGATACAGAATGTTCTCCTCATTTCCCACTAAGAACTCGGCGTAACAAACAAGCGAACTTACATTGAATCTGATTATTTAACCCTTTCTCGAGGGCAACTTCTAATTGAGATTTTCAATTGTGTCATCCATTTATTTATCGTTATTGTTATTATTATTATTATTATTATTAGTATGCGAATCTTAGAATTCCGTGTCACGCAAATAGTCAACTACTAATCGGCCATCTTATTGTTTCTTATCACTTACTTGTATATAACTGAGTTGAGCTGCGCTGCTTCAGACTTTGTTCACTATATTAGAATTACGTGTAACAGTTTATTTACATATTAGAAGGAAGGAAGTAATGAGTATCAAGAGTAAAATCCTCAGATTTGGCCACTACGGTCCTGATTCCTATGAAAAGAGAGGTTTGACTGCAGTTGATATCACTTTCAAGCAATCCCTCACACCATTCGCTTTTGTCACCTCTTTATTTTTTCTTTGGGGTTTTTCTTATGGACTTCTTGACACGTTGAACTCGCATTTCCAATCACTGCTTAATATCAGCCAGCAAACATCCTACTACTTACAAGTTGCCTATTTCGGTGGTTACTTCGTATCTCCACCAACTTTTTCAGGTTACATTTTAAGAAGGTATGGTTATAGAATCACCTTTGTTGTCGGATTATGTATCTTTGGTGTTGCTAGCTTCATGTTCTGGCCCTGTGCAAAGTATGAAGTATTTGGAGGATTCTGTGGTGTGATGTTTGTTGCCGGTTGTGGATTGGCCACTTTGGAAACCAGTGCTAACCCCTTTGCAAGTTTGTTGGGTCCTCCAAAGTATATGGAGATGAGAATCAATTTCGCTCAAGGTTTTAACGGTATTGGGTCCGTTGTTGCCCCGGCAATTCTGTCGAATACGTTCTTCTCAGGAAAGAATGCAAACGATTTGGGAACAGTGCAATGGGTTTATTTGGCTATTGGGGTTTTCGTCTTTCTCTTGGCTTTCATCTTCATGTTTGTGATCGATTTACCAGAAGCAACTGATGAAGACTTGCATAGAATTTCGCAAGTGGCGGATGGTATCTATGATGATTCCAAACCTTTATGGAAATTGTATCCATTGTTCTGGGCTTGTTTGGCACAATTCATGTATGTTGGTGCTCAGGTAGCTGTTGCTTCATCATTTATCAACTACAGTTTTTATAACGCCAATGTCAAACATTCATTAGGTTCAAGTTACTTGTCCGTGGGGCAAGCTATTTTCACTGTTGGCCGTTTCTTAACCGTCATCTTGTTGAGATATATCAAGCCACAGTACATCTTGACTGTTTCATTAGTGATGTGTGCGGTATTTGCAGCCATCACTGCGGCAGTTCCTGGAAAGGCTGGTATCGGTTGTTACATGATCATCTTCCTATTCGAAGCTTGTTGTTACTCGACCATCTTTGGTATGGGGCTTAGAGGATTAGGAAGACACTCTAAGATCGGTGGTTCGTTAATTGTTATGAGTATATCAGGTGCCATGTTGATTTCTCCCCTCACGGGGCTTGTTGCTGACTCTGGTATTAAAAACAGTCATAGAGTCTTGATGGTTGTCCCAATGACAGCTTATGTCATCGGATCTTCATATGGGTTCTTCACCATTTTTGCTCATCGCAAGTTGGACAAGCACAGAGAAATAGAGGCAGATTTGGAGGTTTCAGACTCATCGATATTCGACGAAAAGGAAAATGTTTCAATTGTCGAGGATGTAGCAAAAGAATCGAGTTCAATGAAATTGAATTGAAATACTTTGTTAAATGGTTTCAAGATGTGGATACCGAGAAACGTGTATATTTCTTTTCACTTGATTTATTGTTGAAGGGGCTAGGATCATTCAAATAGTAAATTGTGAATAATCGAAAAAATATTTATGTTTCATACTTCGGAAGTCTGAGGTAACTAATTCATCGCTCCCTTCCCCCTTCTTCTTGAAGTTCCTGAAGTTCGTAACTGATGATGTTGCTACTTTGATTAACAGCAATGCCGTCATTCAATAGGGTTTAGTCAGGTTTCAAGGCACTAGTCCTCCACAAAGTACTTTGTAAGGTCTACGAATATGGTCAGTTTTCCACTAAACAAATGCACCAAAGTTTAAAAACATTGCCATTGGAAATTACCAATAAAGTATGTCCCCCTGTGTATTGTCCATCAACGCATGTTACCTAATTAGTCGATTACTTCTCAAAATCATAATATTACATCAATTTTTCTAAATTTTGAAGCTCGTCTGCTTGTTAAATCGCTGGTGTGAAACATTAGTAATTTATATTGATGAAAACACAACTCGCCTATTCCCTCTTTTCCTATTGTAACATTTCTTCTTGATAGTATTATCCAGCGAACTGATGCGCGGCCTCCCCTTTGCTCCTCCCAAATGCTTCATCAAAGCAAGGGAGATAGCATGTTCTCAATAACTGCCTAGTAGTCCCGTTCTAAGTGTAGAGGTACTCCTTCGTTGGAAAGGGAGAGGGAGACATTTTTACAAAAGAATTTTTCTTTAATGAGTAATAGTCCATCAAGCAGTTCGAAAATTAGAAACCGTAACGTTGCTGATGTGATATAATATGATATGAAATTCATTAACTGTTAGGTCATCTTCGATTAAACTTGTATATAGACCATATAGTAAGTAATAATAAACTGAAGAAGTGTTAATGTTCCAGATCATGTAATGAGGAGATTCCTGGATCCGATATTAGGCATTAATCCAATACAGTCGGTAAATAGCTTCACATGCCGATCATCCATCAACTAGAAAAGGAGGTGAGAAAAACAACAATAGCATAGAAGGGAGTTGAAGAAAATGGTAGGAAATTTCCAAGAGTCAAAGAATGAAGGTGAAAAGATAATGAATTGGGGAAAAAGTCAAAATAAAAATGCAATGGGAATCATTATAATATTCAAAAGATGTACTCTCAAAAGCCTCAAAATGTAATTTAAAATGGAATTCAGAGTCAAAACAACCAAGATGGTGTAATAATAGCGAAAACCAAACTTTATTGATAATCAAATCAATTTCTAATAAACTCGATTGTAAGTGTTTAAAAAGCAAAAAATAACGACACCAGCAGGACTCGAACCTGCGCGGGAAATCCCAAAAGATAACCAAGAAATGTTAGACAATTCAAGTCTTTCGCCTTAACCGCTCGGCCATAGTGCCTTTACATAAAACATTTTATTTGTGGTTCATAACTTCAATAATATTTTCCGAAAACGGAAATTTGGGGCGATTTCAATACATAGTGGGATATCCAAAGTTCATATTGAGCAAACCCAACACCATTCACAACAGAAAGGTCCTATACGATAATTAACAGTTGAAAATCTACGAGATCGCAATAATTGCAAAACTGTATTTGAAAATTTATTACTTCATCAAAAAATCTAGTCATTTGAGAGTAGCGAAGATAAGCATATACAACCAATCAAAATGTACTTGCAATAGACATTTTCTGTGATGAAGATGGTCACATAACCAACTTTTGGAATGTAGCCTTTTACCGAGCCTATCACATCATTATCTCTATCTAGATACATCTTTGAAGGACCGTACAACGGTAAATCATCCGTTGGATTATTATCACCTTTGGTCAACAATTTTTGTGAAGGTTTCAAAACTTGATTTCTAAATTTTTTAGATTTTTTCATCTTTCTCTTCAGTTCATGTGTAGCCATCTCTTGTTCTGTTGGTACAACTTTATGCTCTCTTAACACTCTATGAACAATTGGAATATCTCTTTGATCCAAATTGTAAACAACTATATCACCAACATCATAGTATTTATCTCTATTCCAAAGAAATAGCACATCACCTCTTTGGAATGCAGGCTCCATAGAACCTGATAACACAACAACAATTGGTGAAGGAGAATTGGTGATCAACGCCAATGTCTTCCAGAACATGAACGCTGTGGCCAATACCAAGCACAAGCTTGACAGTTGGAATAGTGAGGAACGAACTTTCATGGCCAAGTGATCTCTAATATATTTTGGAGCCCAACACTTCAACCGAGTAGAGTCTTAACGAATAGTGGAAATAGGAAAATTGATCAACCTTTTATTAAAATTGAAGGCATCCATGGAAACTTAACTTTTTGTTGTTTCCTTCGTGTCACTTTTTTTAATTTTTTTTTTTTATTTTGCGTCAAAGAAATTGTGTACATTTTTAAATTATTAGTTGATCGCAAAATTACTACAAATTACATGAGGTTGGGGAGGGTTTTTGTTTTTTAGCCGCATAATTTATTGAACTTTTTGGGATTGCATATGAAACTGGTTCACCTCATTTAATTCACTGACATGGCTTGATTCAATTGCCCTTAATTCATCGAGTAACGCGTCAGGATGATCTCTTAAAACGTTACCAAGTCGTGTCTTATTTTTTTCAAAATCCAACCAAGTGATACCATGTAGTAACGAATCAGCTAGATCATCGCCCTTTTGTTTCTCAGATGCAGTTCTTGTGGATTCTGCTTCAGCTAAATGATTTACAATCTCGTACAATCTCCTCGAATGGTTCTTAATCTTTAAGATTTTGGCTCTAATGTCATCGTCAATTGAAGGTATGACAAGATTTTTACCCGAATTTAAAATCCAATTTGAGACTAAATCTATCCGCTGCCCCTTTGCTGAGAAATTGATTTTATCAAATCTTTGCTTGTCTGATGTCTTGTAACTCTCCCAGTAACTAGTCATTATCAACGGTGAGGATGATTGTAATAAGTATTTAAAATTTTTGTCGTATTCCTTCAACGCAGTCAATGTAGAGTATATCATATTCTCCAAGACAGCTGACCTTATTACAGTCTCTAAGACACTGGCGCTCCCCATGCTCCTGAACCTTTGTCTCTCAATTAATATCAAATCGGGCACTTTGTCCATTTGTTTTGCCTCCTCAGATAAAATCAATTTGAAGACGACTGCATTTGAAAGTTGGGAATAATTCTTGGGATTGAATTCAAAGTCTAATGCATTGTTTGTCCAGTTCAACAAGTTCAATTTGCGCCATTCATTAACTATGATAGGACCTTTGAAAGGATTGTATGCGTCTATCAGAAATTTGCAATATGAAAAGTTTTTGATCCCCATATCTATCGATAGTATATTGAGCTGTGGTTTGGTTATATGAGATGTTCTGTTATAGATCAAGGAAGGTTCTTGCAAACCTTTTGAAATGATCTCGATCAATTTTGATTTTGTGAAACTTGACGTCAAAGCTATTAGTAGTTGATTTATTATTAGTAACGTGCAACTGATCAACAAGTAACAACACTAACATCAATCTCGAGACATACGAAATCCACAATTCCGGCATATTGATATAAGGACATCTTTGCCAAGTTTCTGAGAAGAGACAACATTGTCAATAACATGCCTGAGTGACATTTAAGTGGAATCGATATAACATTGTTTTGTGTCTTTTACCGAAGTGAATTTGTTTTTTTTTTCCATCGCATACACTGATGTTTCTCGGATTTTATCCTTCGAAGTGTGGTTTGTTTACCATTTATTCTCTGAACCCGATCATAGAAAACGAAAAAAAATTATGCGGCGCTTAGTGTGTGGGACAGAAAAATAATAAAAATGTTACACAAAATTGATGGATCCATCAACTTATAAGCTCTCAACTTGATTGTACAAATCTATGCTAAGAAACCACACTATTGTCCCAGTTGCTAATATTTTGATAAACAAATCATTACTACAAACTATATCGACTCAACTTCCTGTCTTTGAGTCGTGTTAAACAAATTTGCATTGATCCGCAAAGGTTGAATTATTTCAAAGATATAAATTGAACTAAGGTGTGTCATCCCCAACACCATAGGCATGGATCACGAAAAATTAAGACAACAATATCCACTCTATACAGCGGCACTTCCGACCAATGATGGTTCTAAAAATGGCATCAATAATCGCTATGGGAAACAATTACAATATACTAGAGTGACCAGAATACCAACTCCTTGTGGATCACCATTGGAATATTCTCCATTGAAATTGACACCACCACCTATAACTTCTAATGAAATAATACTGAAATCGGAAATAAACAAACATGCAATTGTTGGATGTGACTATCCGTCATTGATAAGGACACCGGAATTGAAAACATCTCATCAGTTTGTCGTCAAAGAACAAAAGTTACAAGAAATCAATGGCGGTAAGAGAGAAATGCGTGTAAGAAGACATCAATCATGGGTCATATATAGGTGGCTAAAAGGTAACAAAAATGAGCGTAAGAGACATTTGGATGAAGAGTTGGAAATCACTACAGGTATGAAAAGAATTGAGGTTGATTCTGAAAATGATGCTGCTTATGATGATATCAGTAATGATGATAGTGATACCAACACAGAGAGTGAATTTCACGAGAGAAGTGAGAGTACAGGGGAATGTACCTTGATTGGTGATGGTATAAAATTTGGTCATGGCACTAAGCGTGAACAGCGCTGCACTTCTGGGCTGTATTCATTCATGAACATCAGCAAGTTAGATGACAGAATTGAAGTCTCTTCAACTACAACATTAGGAGCAAATGGCCCAAAAACCGAAGAGGAGCAGGAGGTGGGAGAAGTTATTGATGGTAGAGTGATAAATCATGATACTGATGATGCTGAAACCACTTTTTCATTTGAACAAAATCTGGAAGAGATGAATTTCCATAGCTGCGTTGCTGCAACAGACGATGAACAACCAGTTGATACCACACAGAGGAATGAAGGGTTCTTTGCAAAATATTCGGTAATGCATAAGGGGTTGAGCGGTAGTTTCAGAAGAAGAAGAAGAAGAAGAATGAAAGATCTGGTGGATGTTGTGACAGATCTATCAAGACTGGAAAAACCTGGATTGTTGCAAGGAACAACATCATATGAAGTCATCACACCAACTACAACCAAAGATTCAAGGGAAGATAAGTTGAAACATAAGTTTTCTCTGAGAAGTTTATTCCCAGGATATCAACCGACAAGTACTTGTCAACGGAGTATTTTAAGTGGTTACCTCTCGGAAAGTCCACACAAAAACTTGACAGAAAGATATTTGGGAGAAAATGGTGTCATATATATCGATAGTGATATGGATAGACTTGAAAAGGAACCAAATTTGGACATTTTTGGAAATCCAATCAGTTCTGATACTGGGAAATTAAACAAGCGAAAAAGATTTGGTGATAATACTTTGGCCAAGAAGAAACGCAGCATTAAAAACTTTTTTGAATTCTTTGTCGCTAGTAATGACGTTGGAAGGGACAAAGAATTAGTAAATGAAGAATATAATTGGAATCCATATTTTCAAAACTTTGAATCCAAGCCGATGAAAAGAGAAAGCAAATTATCACAGATCAATTTTGATTCTATAAGAAACAAGAAAACAATCGAACTTGCTCCACAATCTACAAGATCATCGTTAAATTATCATAAAAGTGGTGAGAGGTTACAAAATGAAAGTTTAAAGGAATTGATTAGGAGAAAAACTGAAGTGAACTCTGATCATTGCAAAGTTACCCATGGTGTCAATGAAAAATCCATAAATTCCAATACGCTGTGATTTATTTTTTATCAATTATTTTAGCATACATAATCTTTTAATTTTACATTTTTCAAATTGACGTCTAGTTAATGTAGCAGATCAATATACAGACAGTCTCATCAGAGAGTAGTGGCTTAACATGATGAATGAGATGATGATATATGCGGGCATCATTAGAAGCAACCAATTTTCACCTCAGGCATGTACTCACAGTCTCAAAATGTATGTGCACAATTCATTCATTTATCCGCGTTGAGGATTGTATTAAGTGATTGATCTATTATTAATAGATGACGCAATTTTTTTTGTTGTTTAACAGTTCTTTCTTAGTGGGGGGACAAATTTTGTAGTAGTAATATAATTTTTAGTAGTGTAGTGTATAAAATACGTAAAGTGGTAGGATGGACTCTTCTCTTCTCTTATATACTAATATTATTATTAAACCGTTGGGTAGAAATTATCCCCGGGGGGCGGGAATAGCAACCGAAAAATATATATATTTTTTAATAAATTGCTCTGTCTTATTATTATTATTTTACACTTCGCCTATTAATTAAAAATTAATTCTCACGTGAAAATATTTCTTTCTCTCTCTCTTTCTTTATCAACACAAGAAAGAAAAAAAATTTTTTTTTTTTTTTTTTTTTTACGCAAAACAAACCAAATAAAAATTATTTGTAATAAATTGCTTCTACTAAACCATTCAAGTCACAACAACAAAGAAGGAACACATTACCATAGCTCATTTAAAAACTATTCACATAAAGGACACTTTGTGTTTGAACTGAACCCTTTTCCACCCATCCATAGATCCATCCAATCGATTAATCTTATTTGAGATTAGTTGATCAAATAAAACTCATTCAACTCACTTTGTCCTTATATAAGGGGTTGCTTTGTTTTCTTATTTGTTTGTGTTGATTTTGTTTGGTTCGTCAAATTTTTTTTTTTTTTTTGTTTTGTTTTTGAGTGTGTGTGTGTGTGGGTGTGTTGTGTTCTTCTTGTCTGTCACTCACGATAAAAATAATATTCTTACTGCCCAAATTGTTGCTCCAAGTTTATAACACGATTACAACAAAATACACAAACCATCAAAGTAACATAAGGTTCTTCATTTTCATCATCATTTATCATCATTACCATTTTATAACTGCATCCATCATCATTTTACTCGGTTTTTCAACAGAATTATTTGAGTGATTGATTACAAGTTGAATTTTTATTATATTTTTTTTGGGATCATCAAGGCTACAAAATCAAGAGAGGAGGACAAAAAAAAATTATTATATATCAGGAGTAAATTGGAAAACGTCATTATAATAACCCGTTTCATCATCATAAGAATATCCCATTTTTACAAACATGGCATCATCTTTTGAGAATAATAGTGGCCATTCAGATGGTCCGTCGGCCACGGTGAAAACTTTACCTTCGCCTTCTTTTACGATCCCACCAAGACCAATACTCAACAAATCAGATCAAAAAAGCGTGGAGACGCTACCAAAATTGCAAACATCTGTAAGTCTGCTTCAGCAACAATACCCACAACAAACAAGGAGTGCAGTGGTTGACCCTCTTTATACACTGGTAACTCCAATAAATCAAACTCCATCATCAACAACAACTTTTCAATCAACTCCAGGTGGAGGAACCAAATTTGCCAATAGTATATCATTCAATGTCCCCTCAGGAGTTGAGAAGTCCCATAGAGGTTCAATAAGTGCAAGACCATCACAAGTAAATATGGGTGGAGCTAACTACCCAACTGTATCATCCCCTGCAAGTGCAATCACTTCAAGACAAGCATCTCACACTGCTGTCGTGAGAAATCCCTCGGCAACACAAGCTACTGCTCCTGTCGATCAAAGTCCAAATCCACTACTAGCTGTTGGTGGAAGCTCATCATCAGGTTTCAATTCCTCACAACGCAGGGCTTCACCAAGTCCCTACTCATCAAGACAAGGATCTTCAAACGGCGAATACATGCAATTCTTCCCCAAATCCAATTTGGGTAATGATCACAATAACATTATAAATGAATCGAGGAACAGTAGTATCTCTTCAAATATTAGCTTTCAATCACCAAGCTCAGTAACGGGTAGTGACCTGTCGGATACAACTCATACATTGAGTGGTCCAACATTTGTGGAACCGGTTAGTATTCCGCAATCCAAAAAGAAGAAAGCAACGTTGAAAACGGTAGTTGCTTCACCAACAGGCCCTGTTGTGCCCTTTACTCAATATTTACAAAGAGAGGATGATAATAAAATTCATATTTTGGTTGGAGCTACTGGAAGTGTCGCCACTATTAAGATTCCACTAATCATCGATAAATTACAAAAAATATATGGACCAGAAAAAGTTTCAATACAATTGGTGGTGACCAAACCAGCGGAGCATTTTCTACGTGGTTCCAAGATTTCATCTGAGGTCAAAATTTGGAGAGATTCCGATGAATGGTCGAATACATTTGGTAGACCAGGGGATCCTATCTTGCATGTTGAATTGAGAAAATGGGCGGATATCTTACTCATTGCACCATTATCAGCTAACACCTTGGCTAAAATTGCAAATGGATTATGTGATAATTTATTGACTTCTATTGTCCGGTCGTGGAATCCAACAATACCAATTTTTGTGGCTCCAGCAATGAACACGTTGATGTATACACATCCAATGACGAAAAAACATTTGTCCATTCTTGCAGAAGATTTTAAATTTATAACGGTATTAAAACCGGTTGAAAAAGTTTTAGTATGTGGTGATATAGGTATGGGTGGAATGCGTGAGTGGACAGATATAGTGGACACGGTGATGAGAAAAATTAAGGAAATTAAATTAGCTAAATTGGCACTGCAGAATAATGAGCGCATTATTAACGCTGCAGATGAGAAACGTAAAGGAGCAGATGCAGAAGAAGAGGGAAATGTGGAAGAAGATGAGGCAGAAGAAGGAGGCGTTGACGACGAAGAAGACAACTCATTTGACGAAGATGACGATGACGATGATGATGACGACGACGATGATGATGAAGATGACGAAGATGACTCTGATTCTGATTCCACGAATTCTGAAGTTGATGAACTCGATATGGAGATAGAAACCGATCCAGGAAAGATTAATGGATCTGTTGAAAATTTGGTACATCACTTAACGAATGTGATCTCATTAACTGGAGATCGTGTCAAAGATCATCGTTTCAACAGTACTGCCGACTTGATTTAATTTAAGTTGGTTGTCTGTCGTCTCCTTTTTGTTTTTTTTTTGTCTTTCAACACAAAATCGTCGTTGATATAAAAACCGCATAATAATTCAAACGAGTGTAATAATTTTCATTTTTTCTTTGTTTGATATTGATTGTTATTTTTTTAAAAAAATTTATCTAGTGGTGGTGTTATTGTTGCTATTATTATTGGTATTGTTATTGTTATATAATTAGTCCCCATTTATTTCTTCATGTATGTTTATTACAAAATTTTTTTTTTTTTGACATCAATTATTGTGATTGATGATGACCATCTCATCGGGAGTGTCTTGTGTCAAGAAAAATTCATTGACCTCATATTTATTAGATTCTTTATGATCCAATTGAAATAAATTGACATCTTTATGATCCAGCTGAAATAAATTAACATCTTTATGATTTAACTGAAATCAAATTGACATCTTGTCACAACTTCTTTAAAACTATCAACTCAGTTGCATTTCCATCACTTAATTTGATTTCAATTGAGGCTCATGTTTGTTTTTGAAAAGGACATTAAATTACTTCAATTATAATCTTCCAAGAGCACAGTGAATACATTTGCTTTGTTACCAAAACTTGTTGATTGCCTTGGCGTATAACAACATCTCATTTGAAAAAAAAACCCTCAACTCAAGTTTATATTATTGTACACAAATCAGAAATATATTGTTACATACTCCATCACCTCCCCTTGTTTCCTCGAGCAAAAAAAAAAAAATTACACAGTTTCATTTTCAGTCGGTATTCGTTTAAATTAATAATCCAAATCTCCAACGCTTTCATTGTTCTCTTTTTTGATTTCCACCACCACAGAAGATTTCGTCGTTGTTTGTAATGATTCATCCCTTTTCGTTCTGTATGAGGAGTTCAGATTGAGCTCTCTCACGGCATCTGGTGATAAATCTCTAGCCCCATGAAATCTAGCCTTTGTGGTGACATTTGAATCATTATCGTCTTTGGATATCTGTGGTGATCTGGACTCTCTCTTGATATTTTCTGTTTTTTCAGGATTTTTGATATCATCTTGCACCCTTTCATAGATATAGTGCAATTCATCTTCATTCATCTGATTGTTGAGGTTATTTTGATTTAATACAACTTCAAATTCATCAAAAGAATCATAAGAATCTTTAGATACGTTCAATTCTAAAAATTTTGACATGATCAAATTCTTTTGCAGATTTAAATACTGTTGAGACTCATCGAGTAAATCCCAAAAAAAATCAATAGGTGATGATCCTGATCTACCAAGAATATCATTGAATTCTGGTGAATCTTTTATTTTGCAACAAAATGAGTACCAACTTGTCTTCGGTGTAATCTTGAAATCCAATTTTTTCAAAAAATTCTTGAAGTTCTCTCTCGCTATTCTCTCCTGTGTATACACTTGACGTTTTTGATATTTATAAAGTTGATTAAACTCAAATTCGTTACCCTTCATCACCGTGTCATACACCGTCAAGATATCAAGCTTGTTTAATTTCGAAAAATGTTTGTTGTCTTTGAATCTCTCTTCTTTTTCAAGAAATATTAAAAGCTCACTCAAATTGGAATCCATAGACAATTTTAAGTCCTTTCTAAAGTAATCCTTCAATTCTTCAATGGCTTGCTTTTTCAGCTCTGCTTCTGAATTATCATGAATCAGTCTCAAAGAATTCACGTACTCATTGAATATCTCAAGTTTTAACCGTTCGCTTGCCAAGGAGTAAATTGGCTCATCAACAATTTGTGCTGAGCAAGTTTTCCATCTCGTGTAATACTTAATGTTATAGTTCTGTAACACCTTGATGAAATTATCTTTGAAAAGTTCTTTGGCGTTCAAACTTTTCTGGTATTCTTCCTCAGCTTTGCTCATCAAATAACTTTCAAACAAGTCCTTCTTCATTAATGAATCAGGCAAGGCCCAGTATCGAGGATCCTTTATAAATGCTTCCATCACTTTAGTAAACGACCATGTTGAATCAACGTCACCTTCCTTAAGCATCTCCACGAAATTTGATTTATACTGCTCTAATTGCTTTTGTGTTATGGAATTTATCTGTTTAGTCTCGATAATTTGGCTTTGAATTGGATATTTCAGTTCGAGCTCCTCCATTAGAGCTTCATCCTCCTCAACCTCAACTTCTGCACTTTGTGTCGCTGGGTTCAGAGGAGGCAAAGAGCCACTCTTCTCGAGTAAATCCTTCACCTCCAGCGGGAGCTCCCAACTACTTTGCTTTGTCACCGTATTATAGTAGTATGCCTCTCCTTCTTCTGTTGTATACTGTTCCCAATCAGTATCCTTTAACAGGTCACTCAAAGCTGTCGTCTTTTCCTCTGTCGGTTTTTCCCATGCGGTTTCTTGCGTTTCTGTATTGTAGTAATATATTCTACCATTCTCATCTGTGACTTCCTCCCAAGTCGCCATTTCTTTAGTATTATGTTGGACTGAGTTTTTAAAGGTGAATACCAACTTCATACATCTCTCTTTCATCACAGAAGTATAGAAAATTTATTTGAATAAAAGCAAAAAAGGAGTGTAAAAAATGTCAATTAGTAAATTGTACCAAATTGAGAGAAGACGAAAATGAAAGAAACGACACATAGTCCAATCTCCAATTAGCTCGGTAAACGTCACTGTGCTAACATTCTACACGTAGACATCATTCGAGCATAAAAAACGGTATACCTCAAACATGGTATGTATTCTTATCTCAAGCTTTTTTTCAACAGAACAGATTTGACTAATCATTGATCAGTCTCAATCATTACGCCCATATTTAACAGCTGTGAGATCGTCACTACAAGCAGCTTTGTGTTTGGAAAACTTCCCATCTCAAATAAGTGAAAGGCATAACTACCCAGAAGTGGAAAGTAAGAAGACTAAGGAAATATTGTTGAATCCGATGACCATATCGAGAAATGAAAGCGAGAAAGTTTTAATCGAGTCGTCAATCAACAGTGTCAGAATATCTATAAAGATCAAACAAAGTGACGAGATTGAAAATATCTTGGTAGACAAATTCACCGGTTTTTTGACCAAGAGAGCAGAGAACTTTGTTATACTAAGAAGAGTGCCAATTGAAGGATTTGACATAAGTTTTCTATTGACAAACTACCACAACGAAATCATGATAAAGAATAAATTAATAGATTTTGTCATTGAGTTTATGGAGGAGGTCGACAAGGAAATCAGTGAAATGAAGCTTTTCTTGAATGCAAGAGCAAGATTCATCGCCGAGGCATATCTTACTGTATTTGATTAGATTAATTGCCCAAAGTAAATCATTTGGTAATAGGTATGCTATTATGTTTGTATTAAATCCTACAATAAAGTAACGCAGTTTTCCATTTAGAACATCTTTTGACTGAAATTGAACGTAGCAAATATACTCTAGACAATTATAGTACAAACTTCACTTTAGAAGCAACTAATGTTACCTGGTAATTCTTCTTTCTGTTAGGCATTTGTGATCAAGGACATGAAAGGAAAAAAAATTATCAACGGGCTCAGGCATTAGAAAATTATCTTTGAAAAGAATTTTTGGTATCAATTGATAGGACCAACGACATTTGCACTCATCCAAGATCTCCTCCAAAGCTCAAAGAATTGAAACTCAATTCTTGTCACCTTCCCCTTGCTATTACAATTGTAGCTTCAGAATTGAGAAGGACAGGCACATTGATTTGTCATACAATTATCAGCTCATTTAGCTTTATCAGATCTAGCACCGTTGATTGTGTCTGATAGACAGTATCGCTTAATCACCTTATCATCACTGATTGATCATAGTTGATCCTTTGAGTCTCATCTTGTACTCAGCATGTCAAACGACTCACCAGCTGATCATGGAAAAGATCCAAACCCATCCAACAACATTCACAGAGCGAATTTGTTCACCTCAACAGCTAATGGTGGCACAAACACGGATTTTGGTCATTGGCCTGACACAGATTTCAATACCTTTCTCTCCGATCAGTCCCTTTCAAACTCTGGATTTTTGAGTGGGGCTTCTCCCTTGGCTTCAGGTTTAACACGTCAAACAAACCCTAATAATATGGGAACCAACAACAATAACAATAATAATCACACTAGTACCCTCAACAGTAGCAGCAACAACACACCGGGATCAAACACTCTGAGGTATTTTAAACAGGAGTCTCAGACTTCACCACAATCTAGCACAAGGTCACCTGCGGAGTATCTATATTTTCAACAGAATGCAACATCAAACAGCAACGCCAACAATCAAGCTAATGTCGGCTTACAGATACCTCCGAGATTTCAAGCAGCCATAGCAGCAGCACAGCTGAAGTCTCAGAATGCTGGCCATTCTCCCAACTCCATCAACATGTCCTTCCCCAACCAGCAGGCCATGGATAGTCAAATATTCGATCCCACATTCAACAAAACAACAACAAAACTGAAGAAAAGAGACACAAATCAGCCTCGTGCTAAAGTAAGGCCTTGTGATCATTGTCGTAGGCGCAAAACGAAATGTGTTTTGAAACCGGAAACAAACAATTGTCAGCAATGTGAATCAAAAGGTTTGAGATGTACTTATAGCGATATCAAGAGAACGTTATCAGATGATTCTACAGAAGTGGTTGCCAAGAAAGGAAAATATATAGTAGATGAACTCCATCCACCTCCAACAATTCCAATAAGGGAAGTGGATCCAGTTCAGGATTACTCATCAATGCCCGGCTACTCATTGTTGAAGAAAACGTTGAGTTTGCAATATCCTCGTTCCAGTTTCTACATTGGTCCATCATCCGTTTATGATCCTCTTTTGTTGAATAAAATTCAACTCGACAAAATTGATCAAGTGCAGCTAAACCTGTCCACATCATTGAGAAAAGTGGCGCCGAATGTTCAATTTTCTTTAAAAGATGATTATACTACACAGTTGTACGAAGCCACTGAACGAAACGTTGATGCCGTTGAAAGATTTGTTGTACCACATGGCAAAGTTTTAATTGAGTTGTATTTCAGAATCGTTCATCCTTCATTTCCTGTCCTACACAAAAAGGTATTCCTAGAAAAGTACTCGAGAACCCATCGAGAATTCAGTGCGCCTTTATTGGCGGCTGTTTATGCTTTGGCAATACAATGGTGGGATTATGATCCTCAGTTGAGTCAGTTTCCCAAACCAAACGTGGTTGCTCTATTGAAGCTCGCAATGAAGACATTCTCTTTTGTAATAGAAAGACCAAAGTTGAGTGCTGTTCAAGCTGGTTTGTTGCTTCTTCAATGCAGGGGTGAAAATGAAAGAAATTGGTCGTTAAGTTCTCAGGTTGTTGCTTTGGCTGAGGAGCTAGGTCTTGGCCTCGATTGTGCTGATTGGAGATTGCCAAAGTGGGAAAGAGGTTTGAGACGAAGATTGGCTTGGGCTGTGTATTTACAGGATAAATGGTTGTCTTTAATCGAAAGCAGGCCCTCACACATCATAGAGAGTAAAAACTGGTTGGTCAAACAAGTTACAGATGAAGATTTTCCAGAAAAGTCGAACGAACCTGATAGTTCAAAAGAAGGCTCAATTGATATCGATAACGGCAAAACGCTTTTTAAAGAGATGATCTCATTATCTCAAATTTTGTCTGAGATTTTGGATTCACTTTTCAGCATGGCAGCAATGCAGAACCTAACCAGGATTGATCAAGTGTTGAAAGCAGCTAAGCCCTTGCAATTGAAGTTGAGGCAGTGGTATCATTCTTTGCCTCCAGAATTGCAAATGACAGCCATACAGCCAAGAAAGTTGAATTCAAATGGTTATTTGCAATTGGCATATTTTGCCGCTGAAATAACTTTGCACAGAAGAATCATAACGACTTTGACGCCCGATAGCCCGCTGGAGCTTATTAAGGTTTGTCGGACAGCTGCCAGAACTAGATTACTTGCGGCCATTGAATTTGTGAGGTCTTTAAAACCGGAACATATCCACTCGTTCTGGCATTCCTCAGCTACTGCAAACTTCACCTTAATTGGCACATTTGCTGCAATACTATTCGTTACATCGCCAAATATCGAGGAGGCCAACATGTATAAAGATCAAGTATACAACTATCGATGGATTTTGAGAGTCAGTGCTAAAGGATTTGATCAAGCTGGGTTTGCTTTGGATCAATTAGACACAATCATTTTCCACATTCCGGGTTTGTTCAATGACTCAAATGACTTGAATAATGCCACTGCAGCCGATGAAGATAATCGTGAATATAGTTCCACTCCACCTCAATTGTCAAGGCTGTCACAAACACAAGAAACACCAGATGCTAGAAACATTTCACAACCCCAGTCACAACAGCAATACATGCAACAACAACAACAACAACAGCAGCAGCAGCAGCAGCAACAGCATTATGACACAGAAAAAATCTCTTCGCATAGTCGATCCAACAGTAACGTGTCACCACAAAAACATTCACCATTCAATCAATCTCATTCGGGCCTAAATCAAATGCAGCCTCCGTACTCTTACCATGCGATGTCCAAACCAAATACACCTAACGATGCCACTCCCCCTGTCATTCATCACTCCCCTGCAAATTCTGAGCATTCTTCGATTAGTCAAGCTCTATCACCTCAACAATTGTTGCAAAGATCACAAAACCAGCAGCTGCAAAAACTGCAACAACAACATTCACCTCACAATGGGCAGGTAGATAATTCCAATAATTCTGAAACAGATGGAAAGTCACCTTCACATAAAAAGAAGACATCCATATCGGAGGAGCTCTCTCCGGCTGTTAGTGCGAAAACCTAATTTCTCCAGTCAAATACAACAACAGCATCGGACAGAAAAGCTCGCTCTTGAATTTCTAATTGACCTATATAGAAGTCTTTGTGGTATTAGATAACGAATTTAAACATTAAATTTTTTTTGTGAAAAGTTGATTACATGTAACCGACAAATGTGGGAGAAGTTACATTAAAAACCTATGGAAACTGAAATAATTACACAAAACAAACGTCAATAATCCTGATCAAGGTATAACAGCTCCGATTCTACTCAGGGTTGGACTTATGATGTCATCTATGGTGTTGCCTGTATCTTTGAGATCCTTTTCTAAATCAGTATGATCCTTGATCTCAAAAAAGATAAGAGGTGAAGCAATAATCAAACTTGCACCCAACAAAGCCCAAGAAGAAGCAAAAATGTTGATATATGGGATACCCATTGCATCAATTCTCCAAATAATAGCAGCACCAGCTGATTGAATACCTTTGTAAAAACCACCGTAAACCACAAGTTTTCTAGCACTATTTGATAAAGCGCCCATGATGTAATAAGCGTAGGTTTGCCAGATAGAATCAAAAAATCCATAAAACATGTAAAGAAACATTGGACCAATGTAACGTCTATCTTTGAAATCAATAGTCGTCATTTCCAGTGCTGACTCTCTTGTATAATTTTGGAAAGCCAAGCCACCACCCCATATGGCATTTGTCAAAATAAAGATCACAACCCATCCCATTTTGGCCCTAGTAGATCTTCTTAATTTACCATTATCCAAGATCATAGCCATGAACGGAGATCCAACCATTTGCATAAACCAGTATAACAAGGAATTCAAAGATCTAGTTCTGATATTGAATCTTGGAGCATTAAAATCTGACTGTTGATATGTGTAAAACCAATTTGAGGCGAAGAACATTGGGAACAAAAGTAAAATTTTAGGTTCTGATTTCAAAACAATCCATAACTCGAGCAACTCTTCTTTCCATGTGGTCTCTCTCTTGTATATGACTCTAGTTCCATCATCTTTCCAAACTTTATTCACTGGTAAAATGAAAAAAGCCAAGAAAGAGCCAAAAACCATCAATACTATAAAAGCAGCATATGTGCCATCACTGACAGACGAACCTTTATTGTTGATGTTATCTGCTAAAGGAATGATGGAACCAATAACTGCACCAAGATTAAAAACGATCCAAAACATCAGGATAGCTCTACCTTTTTTGTTTTCGGTAGGATAGGCAAGCATAATTTGAGATTGAGCTGACCAAAGACAACTTGCACAAACACCTAAAATGGCACCAGCTGCAATAACGAAACCACCGTTTGCTGTATGGTAATAACATAACAAAGAAGCTGCATAAAGTGCGTAACCAGTACCACCGAATGCTAAAGCAGCTTTGACACCAATAGTGTTTGTAATAGCACCTGAGAAGAAACCAACAGTAGCAAAAGTACTGTTCAAAGCGACATTAGCGTTGTCCGCAACCTTGACATTGGTACCAGCACCACCAAGACCACTAAGAGCATTGAAACAACCGGGAGTTAAGAAGCAAATAAAAGAGACCATAAACACTTGTGTCATACCAGCTGAGTACCTCGGCATGAAACCGAAAAGCTTTCTATCGTACCAGGCATCAGTATATTCAGGCTCAAACTTACCAAGTACCATTGTCCCATCATTGGAGTCAACGTTCTTCAACGATACATCAACGTCGTAAGCATTTTTATGCTCTGTCTCCTGATCAGTAGAGGATGACATGTTATTTGTGAATGGATTTGAATTGAGTATAAAACACAGAAACTTCTATGAGTCAATCAATATATCCCAATTTTGAAATCAAACAAAAGATGAGCTCACTTTTCGTTAGCTTTGGATGGAGAAAAGATGTGAATGCTCTTGTTGACCAAATCGCTAGTCCTTGAAGTGAGGATTAGGTTGATTTTATATCGTATCAACGATGGACCCCATATGAAAGGACACAAAAATTCAAAAAAAAAACATTGATAACGCATCTTTTGTAAATGTTGTAAAAAGTCCGTCACTTCGTACAATTTCCGACCAAATACCGGTCTTGTTTAGATGAAGAGATTGATGCGTTTCGAGATTTCCTCTCTAGTATAAGATATAAAGCATTCAGAGTGTTATAAGTTCTAGTCAACGTTCCTTGGATACCACTGTGTATGGGTGATGTTAATAAAGGTGGACTGAGACTGTTAGAGAATCTCTTATAGCAGAATCAGCAGCATGGTAGAGGAGCAAACTTTGTAGCATACATTGTGCCAGTCTTCCCCTTAAGTTTCCCTCGGAAAAAAAGACCGACAAAAGTACTTCGAGGGACAGGGTTTCTTTTTGTTGTGCAACGTTACATTTTTCGATATAAGAGATAAGAAAAGGGAACGTTTATCTTTTCTGTCATTTGTGTTGCTTTTTCAGGGCAATTGATTACAATCAGGAGAATTGGGAAATTTTACACCACTTGACTCTAGAGGAGAAAAAAGACACACATTGGAGAAACGGCTCATCAAAATCATTGGAGAGGGAGGGAGGGGGCACCATAATACTTGAAAGATATTGTGATAGTGGTAGGGATATACCACTTTGATCATATGCTAACATAATTATTAATCTTTGATAAGCAGAGACTTAAAAAAAGGCAATTAGTTGTCTTCTGTCTCAATGATCACTAGCGATTTTACTCCGCGTCGAATGATCATGATATTGAATACTTGATAATGTTAACATAATTGAATAGCTAGTTCTCTGTGCGCGTCACGGTTCGATTTATTTGTCTGTCATCCTATGCAGTAACGAGTTTGACTAGTATCGTTGACTAACAGATGATGTTGAGAGTAATAGACTTGAGTGATCACGTCGTCATTCGACTGGCTGGGCTTGTTACAAATCAAAGAATCGTTCGTAACATCTTTCAGTTTTGTGAGAGATTCTATTTTTTTTTTTTAGGTAATCGCAGAAAAACAAAAAATGTAACAGTTACAATGTTACATTTTTTTGCTCTAAACAAAAATAATCTCGTAAAGGATGATAACACAGAATGATTATTCTATAAGAATAAAGAAATTTTCAACACTAGCTTATCATTGAACAGGAGACGGCAATAACGATATCGACGAAAGATGAAGCTTCAAGTTTATGAGACTCCGGAGATTGCATCTAAGAGTTTGGCCGATTACATAGTCACAAGGATCAACAACTTTAAACCAACTGCTTCAAATCCATTTGTATTGGGATTGCCAACAGGTTCTTCGCCAGAAAATGTCTACAAATATCTTGTGGAACTGAATAAGAAGCACAAGGTTTCATTCCGAAATGTCGTCACTTTCAATATGGATGAGTATCTCGGTTTGGATCCAAGCAATGAACAAAGTTATCACCACTTTATGTACAAGAACTTATTCAATCACATTGATATCGAAAAAGATAATATCAACATCCTAAACGGGTTGCTGGATGATGTTGAACTGAAATGTCAAAGTTATGAGCTGAAATTAAAATCGTACGGCGGTATTAACTTATTTTTAGGAGGACTAGGTCCTGAAGGCCACATCGCTTTTAACGAAAGGGGTTCGACCAGAGAATCGGTGACAAGGAGAGTGGCCTTGGTTGAGTCTACCATTAAGGCCAACTCGAGGTTTTGGGGCGGAGATGAATCCAAAGTACCAAAGTATGCCTTGAGTGTTGGTATATCAACTATACTTGACAATTCTGAAGAGATAGTCATTGTTGTTTTCGGAGAGCTGAAGAAATTTGCATTAAAAGAAACTTTGGAAGGTAAAATTGGCTCCAAATATCCCTGTACGTATTTGCAAGAGCACCCAAACGTTACTATTGTCGCCGATGAAAGTGCAGTGGATATGATATCCAAGTTGTGATAATGCGAAGCTGAATGTAGATATTACCGTATATAGCAATCAGGATCAACGTTAATATTTTTCTCCTTTGTAAGTATTCAATGGCAAACTAGCCATTTGGAACTGTATTAAAAAAAAATTTTTTGGACGAATACATAACTTGAAATATAATACATCTAAGACCATGTCAACAACCACTGGAACGCCATCACTCTTGGAGAACGCCTCCAGGTTTGTCAATACCCACAAAGCTGCTGTAGCTATAACGGCAGCTGTTGGTATATCTACAGTAGCTGGTGCTTACTATTATTTGAAAAATTCCGCTGAACAAGAAAACCCTTCTGTGTCGAAGAAGAAGAAGAAATCAAAGAAGAAGCCAAAGAAGGAAGAAAGTAAACCAGAGAGCAGTGTTTCTCAATCGCTCTTTCAGGACGCTATTTACCCAATTGATAAAGAGACATTACTCCCAAAAGTTGATGATGAACTTGTTGCCACTTTATCACTGAAAGAAAAAGAAGAATACGCATTGGCATTGAAAGAGGGTGGTAATGCTTTATTCAAAGAGAAAGCATACGAAAAAGCTATCGAGTTTTATACCGCAGCACTCAAGTGCAAAGAAGACTCCGTTTTCTATTCAAACAGATCAGCTTGTTACGCTTTCTTGAACAACCATGAAAAAGTCATTGAAGATACAACAAAAGCCATTTCGTTGAAGCCAGACTATATTAAATGTTTGTTGAGAAGAGCGCAATCATATGAGGCTTTGGAAAATTATGAGGATGCAATGTTTGACTTGACTGCTGTCACTATTTATGGAGGTTTCAATAACAAGGCAACTGAACTGCAATTAGAGAAGGTATTGCAAAAACAATCGGTAAAGATTGTCGAACAAAAGTTGCAACAACATATACCTATATTACCTACCACATCTTCAATTACTCCATTCTTTGGAGCGTTCAAGCCTGATACAATCCTTGAAGTTGCTGAAAAAGATAACTTGAAAGAAGATTCAGGACCAAAGTTTTTGATGGAGGCCGTTAAACAAATCGCATTGAATACCACAGAAGGCTACGAAGCTGCAGATGTTTTGATCAAGCAATCGACGGAGAGATTCGGTAAAGAATTGTTACCATCTTCTCTGGAGGCTCAATATGCCGCTGTTGCTTTTGAGTATTTGGGTGCATTCGATTTCTTAAAAAATAACTCCGACATGGCAATCAACAACATTCTTTACTCTATTGCTTTAAAGCCTAGAGCTAGAGCACATGTTATTTTGGCATTAATCTATGCTGACAGACAGGAGACCGAGAACGCAAAGAAACAATTTGACTACGCGCGTTCATCAGACCCTGAAGATGCTGATGTATACTACCACATGGGCCAATTGCTGTACTTATCCAATGACATTACCGAAGCTGCTAAATTGTTCGAAAAGGCCAAAGAACTCAATCCAAACAATGTTTATGCCTATATCCAATTAGCATGTATTCTGTATAGAGAGGGTAAGGTTACTGATGCTGACCAGAAGTTTGCAGAGGCAAGAAAGAAGTTTCCAACAGCCCCAGAAATTCCTAATTATTATGGTGAGATATTGAGTGATAAACAAGAGTTTGACGGTGCCATTAAGCAGTTTGATATAGCAGCTAGATTACAATCACTGTTACCTACATTCACCATTGGTGCTGTGCTGTTAGTCAACAAGGCCACTTTGGTCTCAAGAAGAGATATTTTTGAACTGGAAAAAATTCTCTCAGATGCTGTTAAATTGGATCCAAAATCTGAAATTGCTAAGATGTCGTTAGCTCAGGTTAAGTTGCAACGTGAAGAGCCAGAGGAGGCTGTTAAATTGTTTGAAGAGCTGAGTGATTTGGCTAGAGGATACCCTGAAAAATTGCAAGCAACACAATTTGCAGAGCTGGCCAAGATGCAAGTAAGACTTAGAAAAGACCCAAGTTTGAGCAAAAAAGTGCAACAGCTCATGGCTGAGGCTGCTGCTGCAGGTGCCTTTGCTCGTTGAGATTTCTTTCAAGAGAATGTAAATAATATTGTATATATTCAATCACTACAAGTCATTTGGTATATCCCACTTGAATTCTATATAAATGTTTGTAAGTTTTTAATTTTATCACATCATTGGTGAATTGATTACAATTTTGACGAGCCAGTACTATCATACACTTTCTCTCCAAGTTTGAACACTTGCTTAACAAACCCATTTGCATCCAAGACAGTTAGATCAGCATCACAACCTGGCTTCAAAAACCCTTTGGATTGCTCTACACCTATGGCTTTTGCTGGGTTGTTCGTTACCAATTTTAAAGCCTCTGGTAAACTTAGTTGCAACCAACGCATTGTGTTTCTCAAACAAGTACCGAGATCTGTTGCCGAACCAGCTATTGTGTCAGTACCCTTTAAGAACAAATGGTTATCTTTCTTCACAATGTACTGATCATTCTCCCAATAATATTCTCCGTTTGAAAGGCCTATCAAGTGCATAGCATCTGTCACCAAGAACATTTTATTTGGGTTGGAAGAGAACGCCGATGCAACAGCAGAAGGGTGAATATGGATACCATCAGCAACGATACCGAAAGAAGGAATTTTATCTGCCTCAACGAGCTCAGGTGATGAGATCAAACCCACAATACCGGGTTCTCTATGATGTGGTTGTGGCATGGCGTTATACAAATGAGTGATCATGGTGGCACCTTCTTCAATGGCTTGTAAGCCAATATCGTAAGAGGCCATAGTATGACCAATGGAGAAGACTGTCTGGTTACCATTGGTGATGCCTTTGATAGATTGTAAAACTCCTTGCAACTCCGGAGCTGCTGTTATGATCTTTATACATTCTAAGTTGCCATTGTACATTTTTTCCACTGAGTTGAATTCTTCGTCTGCCACTCTTAAAGCTGCAGGTGGGTGACAACCTCTCTTGAGGGGAGACAAAAATGGACCCTCACAATGTGCACCTAAAGACTCTGTTTGGTTATTGCACCTCTTGGGTCTCAATATTGGAAGATTTTTAGCATATATATGATTGAAAGTAGATGGTAATGTGGGACAGACACTGGTGACTCCAGTCTTAATATACTCCTTCATGGCCATATCATAATTTCTTTGAAAAGTCTCTACATCATCAGGAGAACAGAAGTCCAAGCCAAAGCAACCATTAATTTGGATATCCAAAAATCCAGGAGAAATTATCAACCCTTGCATGTCCACCGTTTCAACAAGTTGGCTCGTAGCGGCCGATGATGAAACAATTTTGCCCGTGGTTTTGTTAATGCATAAATCTTTGTTTGAGATCAATTTTCCCTCATCACAAAGGGAGCAGTTTGTGAGCTTGAGTATATCGTCAAGGTCTTTCTTAGGTGTTGATGGGGGTGAATACACAGACATCTTGTTTTTCTTGTTATAATTGTGTGTATTATGTTTAACTGCCGGATATCAGAAGGAAGCACTTCTAATAAATACTTTTAGAAAGAGCCCATAAACAGATAACATTTCATGTTACATTTTTTCGTAGTGATACCAATTAATGTTACCGTTACATTTTTTATCATTGTAGGTAAGGTAGTGCATTATGTTGGAAACAATAAATAATTTCTGCATCAGGAAGGCTGCTTATCTCACAAAAAAGAACATTTGTTTTCGTGTAACTCTTTATGGATCATCTATCTCCAACTGATCTTCAAAGCAATGAGTATACTGTTGAAAAAAAAGAAGTTGGGTCAACTTGTTATGGCAGGTTTTGAAGGTACGCTGGTGACAGAGAATATCAGAACATTAATCGAATCTTATCATGTTTCCACAATTATTCTTTCATCAAAAAATTTCGAGAGCGTTCAACAAACGAAGAGCTTGATCTACCAATTGCAGCAAATCGCTAGAAATGCTGCATACGAGTATCCAATCATGTTCGCCATTGACCAGGAGGGTGGAATGGTCTCGAGTCTTTTTGATGAGAACTATATTACCCAATTTCCAGGGCTGATGGGGTTGGCTCTGACAGCATCACCAGAGTTGATTTATGATGTATGTAAGGCAATGGGGGATGAATTAAGATCTATTGGATTCACAATCAATTTGGGACCGGTATTGGATGTTGTCACGAAATTTTCACATCAGCTTATAGGGGTAAGGTCATTTGGATCTAGTGTAGAAGAGGTCATAAAGTTTGGGTCACTGCTGCTGAAAGGTTTTAAAGACGCTGGTTTATTTTGTTTTGGTAAGCATTTCCCTGGCTTGAACAATGCAGAGGTATCTTCATTGTTGGAATTACCTATGCTCACGGAAACCTTGGAACAGGTTGAAGGTTCAAACGTTTTGACATTCAAAGCCTTGATAGATCAGAATCTTTTGGATGGTATAGAGGCATCTGGTGCGCTGGTTCCTAACATTTCGCCTGACGAATTTCACGCCTGTTTGAGTACAGTATTAATGGATGACCTTTTAAGACAAAAGCTTAAATTTGATGGTGTTGTTGTCAGTGAATGTCTCGAGATGGAGGCTTTGATTTGTAATATTGGTTTTAAGCAAGGTGTTATTATGGCAATGTTTGCTAGATGTGACTTAGTTTTGGTTTGTCACGACTTCAATTTACAGATGGAACTGATAAATGCTCTATTACAAGCAATTGAAGATGGTGTCTTGGATGAAAAGCTGATAATAGATGATTCCTTGAGACGAATAAACACATTGCAGAGAAAACTTCCATCTTGGGATGAGTTGTTGAACTTGAAAGATTTACCTTTGTCTGACAGATTGCTGCATCAGAACTTATCAAAGCTAGCATACAGAAAATCAATAACCTTGGTCAGAGACTACCATAGTTGTTTACCAATAACAAAATTTTTCAAAGGTGAAGATTTATTGCCCCAGAATAATGGATTACTACTTTTAACACCTGTTATAACTCCCCTTTACTCCAAGAATAATGGAAAACATACGCATCTCCGAAATTTTCCTGGGGAGGAGGTTTTTCAAGAGTTTGGCAAAATTCTTTCCTCCTACGGTTCAAAGAACTCAAACTTCAAGGTTTTCCACACTAGCTATACGGCTAACGGTTTAACTAATTTACATGAAGAATTGATAGAGAGATGTAAGGCTGTGATATTGATAACATCCGAGACGACTCGGAATATTCATCAAATAGGAATTGCTAAGCATATATCAATCCTCTGTGGTGGTAACCATCACAAAGCTCCAACAAAGAAACCATTGATTATTGTTGCCGTGTCATCTCCTTATGATTTCTATTACAACAAAAACATTGGTTCAACTTACCTTTGTACTTATGACTACACAGACAATGCACTAGAGAACCTTGCAAAAGTTTTGATGGGAGACTACAAGCCAATGGGTTCCATTCCTGGTGAGTCTTTAAAACGAAAGTCGGATGAAAGTGATAATCAAAGAAGAAAGCGGAGAAAGAATGTACCCCAGAGGCGATGGCTTGTTGATGATTTTCACCTTCAAAGAGATTGGAAAAGTTTGGTTGCGCTTTATATGAATGGTCTATCTGGTGGTAGAAGCCGGGCTGAAGATACCGAGATCGAACAAAATGATGACTCTTTCGATCTTGTCGAGAGACCAGAAAATGAAAATTTATTCAAAAGATACCTTGCGAGATTTTTTCAGTTACTTCATGACAATGCAGGAAGCCAAAAGCATTTTGTGGTGAGAAATAACTCTTTGAATACTCTTTATGGTTTCATAGCTACTTGGTATAGCGAAAGATTGAAGACCGGTAGCATTTTGTATCTAATTGTCGATCCCTCAAAGAGAAGCCAGGCCATTGGGGATAGTCTTCATTCAAAAGCCACCAAGTATTTGATCCAGGAACGAAAGTGCGAACGTATAACTTTAGGGGCCCCATTTCCATTGCTTTTTTTTCCCACCACCAAATTTTTCACTCTATTACAGGACAATGAAGTGGAGGAAGAGGATCCTGATGGCATCTTGATCAACCATAGTGCGCTATATTCCTTTTTGACTCAAAAACAAATATGGACTTTCGATAAATTCAGAAAGAGTCATGAGGAATTGAAGCAACTCAACTATATTTTGAAGCTAGACAATTTAAAACAGTGGTCGGTGTCTAAAAAATTAGTCAGACAGTTGCAAGTTGTTGGAATTATGTTTGACATTTGCCAGAACTTGGAGGAAGTCTTGCAACTTATTTTAACGTATCACTCAAGTAATCCTGCTTTATACGAGCTATACCGGGAAACCTCGAAGTACGATTCAGCGGAGGTCAAGGTTTTGGTAGCATTGGAACCCACCAACAAATCAGTAGTCGGGAGCATTGTTGTATTTTCGAGAGATTCATCCATGTCCCAGTACTACCCTTTCATGGAAAACTTCGATCAAAATATGGGAGGCCTTACTGGGCTTATTATTGATCCATCTTACGAGAACTTGACTGACGTTTTCAAATTGGGACTCGTGTGCACTTCATTGAGTTATCTCAAAAAACAAGATGAAACCTTGAACGGATGCGTCTTGATCGGCATTAACAAGGTCAACAATAACATCAATAACTTCAAGGATAATGGATTTGCGATATATAAACAGTATTATGACTATTATGATGAGAAGGACAAGTGGTTATAATATGATAATTGGACATCACTGGTAATGTAACCTTGAATGTAGTAATTTTTGCAGTAACCTATTTCAACTCTGCGCAAATGGGAACTCAAGAATGTAACATTGCATTTTTCGCAGCAGTGGTAGGATTGATTTAATTAGGAACAAACAATAAAAAAAAATGCGATACTCAACGAGCGAATGATTGCAACCAAGAGATAAAACCAAGTCCATCTTAGATAAGCCTAAAATCTATTATCATTTGACCCTCGCAATTGTTGTTGATTCAATTTTTTGTTACTGCGTTGCATTTGCTGGGATACTATGTCACTCTGTCAGGTTCTTCGAAATACCTTTCCCATTTAAATATATAATAAGTATACCACTGCGTTCGACAAATTATGGGTACACCGCCGATATCACTTGACAACATGTTGACGACTTTGTTGACAACTTCAACATCTGGCCATGAGTCATTCAATGATAATAAGATTGATGCACAGTCCTTGGATTTTCGAAAGAACGAAGTCAAGGTACTTGTGAGCTCAATAGAGAACAATTTGATGGTCGATGGGTTCATCAATAGTTATAATGAGGCACTACAATCATCTAAAAACTCCATGATACCAGCGTTTTCTCTAATTCCATCAGGAATAGAATTTGGAACATACCTTGCGATAGACTTAGGTGGATCTACTCTTCGTGTTGCTGTAATGGAGATACTCAACAAAAAGACTACAGCTTTGAGCGAAATGTCATGGTTGATTAATGACAACAATAAATTGATGGATGAGAGCTTTTTCAATTTGATGGCAGTCAGAATCAAGACGGTGATCGACTCCCAGTCTGCCGTGTTTCGTGATGGAACTATACACTGTGGTGTCACCTGGTCATTTCCTTTGAAACAGACTCTGCCAAATAACGGGGTGATAGAAAATGTCAGCAAAGGGTATAAATTGACGTCATACTCCAAAGGAAAGGATTTGAAAATGTTGATTGAAAAGGCATGCAATGAAATTGGAGTTAAAATATCTGTTGATGCTATCATAAATGATGCAATCAGCATTGTCGTTGCTGGAAAATATCTTCATAACAGTGAGATGGGGATCGTTCTAGGTACAGGTACCAACTGTTCGATCTCGATTCCAAAGAAGCTGCTTTCGAACGCCAAAAGACTCAAAACTCCTGGAACGCGCTGCCTATTGAACACGGAATTGTCGTACTTTGGCCATCACCTTCAGGTATTATCGGACAAATATGATCGAATGATAGATAAGCGTTGGATGTTGGATTTTTCTAGACTACCACAGCCACATATGAACACAGAGGTATATGGTGTGTTTCAACCATTAGAGCTCATGACCAGCGGAAGATATATCACCGAGTTGATAAGGCTTCGAATTTTCGAAAGTTCATCAGATGGGTCTTTGAGCATACCGAAAGAGTCGCTACCTTCAGCATTTGATCTTGATTCTCAGTGTGTATGTAACATTAGTGAGACTGCTAATTTTGAAATGTTCGAGAAACTTTACAATGTCAAAACGAACGAAAAAGATAGAAATATCATTTCAGCTATAATCAAGGTGGTAATAAAAAGAGCAGTGCATGTTTTGGGGTTTGCTTTGATTGCTTTGATGAAAGTTTTATCTGATGTTGCTTGTGACGATAACTACAACACCGGGATTGTTAAAATTGGATATGTTGGATCGATAATGAAGTATTTTCACCAATATAGGGAGGACTTGGAAGCTTTTATTAATACGGATCAGGCAAGAAAGGTGAAGTTTGTTGATATAGAAAACAGTAGTGTTATTGGGGCAGCAATCTCTGCAGCTGTGAACAGCAGTCAATAAATCGATAATATATACTTTTAAAATAATGAACTACACAACATTGTATAAGTAAATCAATATCAGTCAACCTATCAAAATAGTGACTGCACTAAAAGGAATTGTTCTCATTACTGTAGTAATATAGAAGAAAAAATCACAATCGATATGAAGGCTATGTTACAGCTGTGATGCTCAACCATGATTTGAAACACACAATTAGTTTTTGGGCACGTGTACGTTCCTTTCGAAATTCATTATGTCCTTCAACTTCATTTTTAGATATCTGTTGTTAACCAATTTATCTTCGCTCCCCAAAGATCCCAGTCTATTCCCCTGATCTTCAAACCCAATGCCTTTTTTCTCCTGCGCTTCTGATTGCTCTCTGTGTCTCACTATCGAACTCTGTCTGGGGTGATGGACTCCATGTGGAAAGTAGTGAGCATCCAATGGTGGAAGATAGTATACACTGGAGAGCGGAAAGTATTCGTAGTTGGTGGGCGTGGTGGATTTGGAGTGAGGTGAGTTGACTGATGGTAGTTGCAGGTGCAGGTTCGATGTATCCATTTCCTGCTTTCTGGAGTCCATTGTCAAACGCCCTTCACCAGAAAAAGCCAGATTGAAAGGTTGTGGTCGATTCACGTCTTCGGCAACGTTCTGTTTCTCATCATTTGATACGATTTTCTGGGTAGGCTGATCATGACCCGTTGAGATTTCTGTTAAAGTATGAAGTCTATTTTCCCTTGAGTTTGAGAAATTGTCCTTCACAATCAATATATCATTTCGGTCATTGTAGAAGCTGGGGTTCCTGCCTCTTACTTTTATGGGCACAGATTTCAAGTTGACCAAAGTAATATCACCATATGCTACAGTGGCAACAGTAACCGACACAAATATGTAATAGTAGTTCTGGAAAATTGTTGCTTTGCCATTGTTTGGTGTTGCACTCCGAAATTGTGTTTTCCGAAGTAAAAACTTCTCATTATAATTGGTGGATATCTTCTCCACTGGAAACTCATACACTGAGCTGCCCAAATAAGTCACACCGGGGCCACTTGAATTCTTCTTGCCATCATTGTCAAAAATAAGCAACTCAATTTTCTCATCTGAAAAGTTTGTAGTGGCATAAATTCCAACTTTGAACCCACTAATTGCCATTTTATTGTGATCTTTGGAAGATATAAATTTTGGTTTGTCCTCCATCTCAAAATTGAACGATGTCTGGATAAAGTTTCTCCTGTAGCATGAGATTCTAGTTGTTAGAGGGTCATTAGAATCTGATTCTGTGAATAAGAATCTTCCGTCGATTTCTCCATAGGCATTAAAGTTGATTTTTCGGTTGTGTTGATCATAAAGCGTTATTGATTCATCTGGATTCTCTGAGTGTAAATTCAACAAGTAGGCATACTTCGAGGACGAAACCTTTTTCTTTTTGGGAATTTGTTGATCTGCTTTTGAATCGCCAACAGAAACTCGTGTCAGCCGTGGAACAGGACTGAGTGAAGTTTGCGATCTTTGAAACCCATCTTCAGCAATACTTTGTTTGATTTCAGTATCTTGACCAGATTTGTAATTGACGGACTCCAATGAGTCCTGGGGTCTTTGAAAAGACATCGGATCAATCTGATTAACAGAGCCACTCACTGCGTCCATTACCATGGGATTGTTCGAGATCTGCAGAAGACGGGCTGCTTGATTTGGTAGAACATTGAACCCTACAAATGGTGGTTGCAACTGATTCAACAGTAAACCATAAGTGTTACTCAATTTTCCATAATGGTGAAGCCAATGTGAATTTGCCATATTTCTATCCGTGTATATGTCATCGTTAGGGCTCTCATTATGATTGCCAACTGTGAAGTCGTTCATGGAGTATGGAGATATCAGTGGATCTTCCCATCTTTTTCCTGCAGCAGAGCCGTATGTACCTCCAACGTTTGTGTTTGAGTTGTTGATTGAATTTATAAGCTCCAAATCTGGTAAAAATAATGAAGCAAATTCATCGTCTATCGAAGACATTGTATGGTATTAAGCGTATATCGACTTGGAACAATTAAGTTTAGGTTCAGTAGCGCGCTGTATTAGTTTTTTCTAATTCAAATTTTTCGTTGTTTAACCCCATACAATAAAGTTGATCTTATTGAGCTCGAGCCTAAATATTGTGAAATGGATATTAAAGATGCTACACATGCTATAAAATGCTTTTATATAACAGCAGGGACGCTTGCTGTTTCTTATCCGGCAGAGACAGGAGGTATTATGACAATCACGTCCCCCTGATCCACTAACAAATCTTTGAAGATTTTGTGAAAACAATCTATGTAATTGCTTGCAGTTGCTTCTTTAATTGCTTCTCGTGCCTCCACCTCGATGTAGTCTTCGTTAACAACAATGCCACAAGAAGTGATGATGTATCTCACAAACTCTAAGCCATAAAGGTTCACCAATGATTCGAAAATATTTGATAAGTTATTGTTGGCTGCGACTATAATATCGTGGTCTTTATTACCTGTGAAAGATTTGGATGGACCAAAGTATTCTACTTTTACAGTGGTCATTCTCGGTTAAGTGATTTGGAACGGGCTTGGTTCCAGTGCAAGATACAGAGCCGATTCTTGTGGAAATCTACCGGATACCGTCCAACGATGGGCAGCTCACTGTCGACCATTAATTCTCTTGATTTTTCTTTCACTTTAAAAAAAAAAAATCTCTCCTGAATGTAAAAATAAAAACATTTCATCCCAGATGATAATGTTCAGATCTATCAACAATTTGAGACTTACGAACAAGGCCAGCAGAAGATTCTTTTCTGAAGTAGTGGGAAGTAACTCTACCATATGGGGGAGATTTGCTGATCAAAAGAGGTTTTTCAAACCAGCAATCTTATTTCTTCTCTTCGGCTCTGCTGCTGTCAACTACAATAACGAAAGAAAACAATTAGATCAAATAAACCACAAATATGAACAAAAGTTCATCGTCTTAAAAGACATACAAACAAAGTTAGAAGCAAATGAATATGTTGACTTGGATGAAAACTTGAAGTTGATAAACAAATCATTCGACCATCTTGGTCTCAAAACAACGTATTTCAAAGATCATATGAATGACACAAAAAATGATGCTGTCACAGATAATAAAGACCTCAACAGCCTATTTGAGCTGGTGTCTGGTGATGGTGGAGGTTTAGAGTCGAAGGTAGATGATGTGACCGTGGAAAACCCAAGATCATCAAATACTAGGCAAGAAACACCGAGGAAGGATGTGGCACAACTCAAAACAGCAGAAGATACCAAAAATGAAAAGCGATCCATATCAAACTTGGACACTTTCTTATGAAACTCAGTCATTTAGAAATTGCAGAGTTTTTGTAAATGTGTATTGCTTGCTATGTCCCAAAACTTGTTCAAGATATTCATAGAAGTGCTGTAATAGCTGTGATCAAACCCTAACTGAAGATCTGGCATTCGTTAAAGAACTTCAGCGTTATAGGAGATCCTGAATGATGCACTGAGGGTGCATTCAATTTAAAAATGATTGCACTATAGTGACTGGGCCAAAGGGACCAAAAGCTGTTGAGTTGTCTGAGACTGTTATAGAGTGAGATCACATGTCAAAGAAAAAAGGAAACTTTACAAAGTTACTGTCCGAAGAATCACAACCAAATAGCTTCTATCTCTTGATTTGTAGGTTCAGCGTCAAATATTACTAAGTATTCTTCAAAACAACGGAGGTTGACCATTTAGCAGCTCAACTGGACATTTTGCGGCGCATAAAAATTTCCCAAAAAGACAAGTACTCTTTGATTGGCTCTGACCAGGAAAACTTGAAGATTTTCTCTCATCGACAACTAGGCTGGGCTCTTTGTCAATTCTTCAGCTAATTTTGTATAATTTGGGTTAATCTTGCGTGGTACGTTTGCACACATCTTAGTAGTTTATTGGACATCCGCTCCAGCTTTTCAGAAAACAGTCCATCACCCCTCTCATTCATAGACTATTTTTGTCTCCGGTGTTCAATTATAGTTCTTTAATTCAAATTATCTGACAGTGCAATAGTTATGGGCTATTAAATAAATTATCTCTAGACCAAATTCACACTTGCATCTTGGTGACTCTAACGCACGAGGGAAAGTTCTCTTGGGATGAGAACAATAACATGAATAATATATTGCCCTATATTTAAATTTCCTAAGCCCAATGTACCATATATTTTTCTTCATATTCTAGACCAGAGAACAAATGTATTTTTCATAATAACTTCCTCGTCAGTTGATGCTCAATTTTTGTATATTCTTTTACAGCATATTGTCTTCTCCGTTCACAGAGTTTGAAGCTCTTTCTATTTGTCCAACTTTACTCGACCAACACCACTTTTCACTTATTGAACATTAGTAAGAAGGTTCTCATGCTCTTTGAAGGGGGTTAATGAGCCGCTCACTGTTGCCTTCGAGAAAATATTCTGTGGGGAAAGGAGGGAGGGCTCATCAGCTATAGTCCATTGTAAATCATTATCAATAAAAGTAAGATTCAACCTTCATTAACCAATGATATGTAAAGAATTCCCCTTTAGAACTTTCAGTTATTGATGCTCAACCTCAATTAAATTATTTCATGGATGAAAACATGAACTTGGCAGCATCCTTGGCTTCGGAACTGCAGACGGGCTAAGATAAACTTTGAACAAATCAAGGTAACGGATATAGCAAATGGTCTGTTGTTATAGGTGAAATCTACTCTGTTGTATAACCTTCCGTTTTTTCAAATACTGTTCTTACGCTCAGCTATGATTTCGCCCACACAAGCCTTCAGCATGCTCTATGTATTCTCAGATGGATAACATTTGGGCGTGTTGATGATCAATCAAAAACACCCTTCAAACAAGAATTACAAGAAAGGCATTCAACAATAAAAAATAACACATTAAAAAAATAATAGTAAGAAGTTGTAGTTTGTGATATTTTCAACTGCACCTGAATCAACAATGTATTCTGTCCTTGTTGATACACTATTTGTGGATTTGTCCAACTAAGAAGAGGGATTAGTTTTCAACAAAAAATAACGACACCAGCAGGACTCGAACCTGCGCGGGAAATCCCAAAAGATAACCAAGAAATGTTAGACAATTCAAGTCTTTCGCCTTAACCGCTCGGCCATAGTGCCTTATAAGAGAAAATTTCAGAAAAGTTACCACTTGCTGAGCTACATAACACAATTTTGCCCGGTCCAATAGGTTCCTCCTTCATCAATTATCTCTCAACAGTACTCAGTTTCAATTCATATAATTTCAGTTCAGACATGAATCTTTCCCACCTTCTATGAAACTCAGATTACTCACAACTGGTCGTCATTGTTTTTTTCTGTCGCTCTTTGGACCACACTAGAGCTCAATGTCCCGTTGCTCCAAGCTGTCGCAAATGTGATTTCACCTCCCATTCAACTTTGATGTGTCATGCTTCAAATTTGGTTGTTCAAAACTATCACTGGAAAGCCCAAAGGGATTTTGAGATGGAGGGTTTTGAACATCCAGCATTTCCACAACCCTCCTTCCAAGCCCTCCACTTACAGTGATGATAGTTTTACTATATTCCTGTCAAAAGATCCCGCAAAAAACGTTCTGTTGTTTCCATTATCAAACCCAAACTTAATCCTTACTCTGTATTGGATTTCTCATTGGAGTATGATGAACACGAGGACGAAGTCCTGGTTGAAATTGATCAAAACCTCGGTATCTCCCAAGCTGACAATCATCCTCAGAGATCTCCCAATAACACCGTTTCACAGACCATTCCTCTGTTTAGTAATCCTTCAACCTTCACGATGTCAGAATTCATTATGAACCAACCTGAGTCCATAATCAACGAGATCACATACCCAGACTCCGATTCCCTGGATGAAGATTATCATCTTGAAAATCAGGACGCATCTCTGAGTGAATCAAGCCCCAATCAGGGGATTCACTCTACTCAATGGTCAGATGAAGATGATTTGCCGGTTAATGAAGACGATCTGGCAGCCCAACAAGCATGTTGAGATCAAGCTCATCCGCACATTGTCGAGATGCTAGCTCCGCAAATCTCAAAGAAAAAGAACGGTGCCAAATTGATATACATGTATCGAACTTTATAACATTTAAAATTTTCACCTTACAATTTTTTATTATTTTTTTTAATTGACATTACTCGACTATATATGGTTCTAAAAAACTTCATTTTTACTTGTCTTTGAATAAAGTAAAGAAGCGACAAATCATATTAAGGTCGGAAAAAACTCCAAGCGTTTTGATGAATTAGTATTGAAACAATCTGGTCAACATCCAGTGATACTCAACTTTTAGTTTCAGCTCTATGGACAACCATTTGAACTAAATCAAATTCTCTGCTATCTCTCAGCAGTGCCTTTATCTCATTTCAACTAGGCGGCAAAATCAGCTTCAAACGCGGAGGAAAATTTGACATTATAGTTTGTGGCTGTCGCTCCGTGAATCCTTTTTAACACAAGCTAGTTATACAATATGTATGAAATTCAGCACCCTGATGCCTCCTTAAAAAGGGTGTCGAGTTTATACACCCATAAGAACAGTCCAAGCTTAGTGATATCTTATTGTTCACTCCACTTTAAACTCCCACAGAAATATGATACATAGGATATAGCTAAGTGATCAATAAAGAGTAGTGACTAGAAAATGGTGAATTTCTGTTCTTCGGAAACCACAAAGATTGGTTCACAAAAGCAACTTTGAAATATTCAAACAACGTCGAAATTTTTTTGACCTAATGTAAATATATTCAAATATGGTCCTAAAAAAAATATAGATACTTGTCATTGAACAAGGCTCAGTATGGTTAAATTAGAATGAATTTCGAAAATGAGATTGATACGGTGACTAGGCTTCAAGTGGTAAAATAAATTCTCATTCGAACGTAATGTCAAGTCGTAATGTGATTGATTTCACATAGGGAGATTGTCTGTGAAAATGAAAAATTCTATAACTTTGAAATAATGTATGAAAACCCAGTTCAATTCCACATTCCCATAAGTACGAGCAAAGAGAAACATCATAACATATAGCCGCTTTTTTGTGTCGTCTTAGGCGTGAGAAATAAATTGATCTACATTCGTTCTGAATAAGACCAATTGGTGGTTGTGAAATAATTGATTTTCTGCTCTGGATAAGTTTTTTCGGAAAAAATAATAGTCTAGTGACGGATTCGGCTCTGAGTTAAATATTTATCTTTATTATGAGATGAAGAATCAACGTGTCCCCATTTCAGAAGGTTAGGGAGTCTACATTTTATTGAACTGATTTTATTCGACTAAATAGTGAATACCGTTAAGTGGGATGTAACAAAGGAAAACCTTATTGTTGATACATTTACAAAAATATGCAAACCTAGGTAAAACATCCCTATTTATATTGCATCTCTAGAGAATTCAGATGACAGATCAGGTCATGTTAAAATTTCTAGATATTCCTGAGTCATCATTGATGAGACCATCATGTGCAAACATGTGCAACATGTGACTCTCCAATGATGACATTCTACAACTTACATAATCTAGAATATGATTTTAGATTCTACACTAAACATGATCATTTAAACTGCTGACTTTTTTTTTTATTTATTTATTTAGAAGACTTTATTCGACTATATATGGTAATGAAAAACTATATATTTACTTGTCTTTAAATAAAGTGGAGAGATGACATATCAGCATAAGCTCGGAAAGAAGTCTAAGATTTTTGATGAATAAATAACTCTCCACCTCACAATGGGGAAAAAAATAGATGTATCTTTAGAAGTTTAAACGTACGTTTCAGCTGTTAATATCTTCAAGACTTCATTCATCTGTCCTCACAATATCAGCCAAGAGCAACAGTTCAAACGCTTAAGAGCTTGACAATTTATTTTCAAGACAACCAGTTTCTATCAATGCTAGATCTCTTGGATTCTGTTATTTGATGTCCGAATCGTTAAAAGGTTATGAGCACTGTATTTTTTTTTATTTTTTTTTACTTGACTTTTTGTTTTTGATATTTGTGATAACAATAGTAGTATGGAAAAGAAAAAAAATATAAGAGAAAAGGGAAGAGTCAATACAGTTTGGAGTGATAAAAAGAAAAGAAATGAAGGTGTATCGGAATGAAGGGGCCACTCAATAGCGGAATAAAGCAAATAGATGTTTGATTTCGGCGTTATTGGACATCTTGTATATAATATAATATAATATTATTCTCTTCAACTCATGTAACAATATGAGTTGAGGATATCTCTAAACACTTATATACGAATAACTAATTAAACTAAGATGTTGCATTGATCACGTATGCGGCGTAACGCCAAGCGATAGACGCGAAGGATTGATATGATGAAATGCCTTATGAGCATTCCATCAATATTCTAACAAGAATAATGGAAAGCTGCCTAATGGAAGGGGACGAAAGAAAAGCGTGCGATGTAATGCGAGACGATAAATATTGTGCCACTATACATTTTCAATACGAAAATTCGGAAATACTCAGTTTTGTTATTTATAATAGGTGATGATGTTAAAACAATCAAATTTTTTTAACAAGTGGTTTTGTGGTCTAGTTGGTTATGGCATCTGCTTAACACGCAGAACGTCCCCAGTTCGATCCTGGGCAAAATCATTTGATTTTTTTTTTTTTTGATCACAGATCTTATCCAGTGTTTCGAGTAATTTGTTGATTGCTACAATCGTGTGACATGTGCTGCACAAGTCTTCAGTGGGATCCATTAATTTTTAAAGCCATTATACTATACAGATTAAATAAAACTTGTTTTAAGTGAATAGTCATACCTTCTGTAAAAAAGCATTGACATGATCAAAGATTGAATCGAATTTATCAAAATCAAAAGTAACCAAATTGTTGATGCGTGTCTCACTATGAAACAGAGACTCCAAAAATTGTGAGATTTTGCTATCAGTGGTGGAACCATCAATGGCATGCGTCAATTCCAATTTGAGTAGCATTTTTTTCTTGTTGAAGTCTAATCTTATGAACGTCAAATACTTTGGATGTAAAATCTTATAGAAATTTAACTCATGAATGATCAACGTCAATTCTTTATCTAAGGTAGATAGCCTTTTGATTATGGGATACGTGATTTTCAACAATCGCAAGGTCATCAACAAACCAGACCTGGTTAGAAAGTCCGATATCTGCAATGCTAGTAAGGAATGTGGATTTGTCTCATCGAATTTCAAGGACAATTCATCATCTCTGACATTCAATGAGGCGAAGTCTGATGCGTATTGAAACTCAATTGACGACAAACTGTTTGAGATAATTGTGATAGATTCTTTTGACAACAAGCTCAAGATGTTCAAAACCCGTGAGAACTTGTTTAGTAAATCGACAGATGCTTTTAAAAGTGAGGTTTTCTGTTGTTGGTGTTGTGATTTTGGGGATAATACAGATGCGCTGATAATTGATGCCAGCGTTAGTTCGCTTGAGGTTGGAAGTAAACTTCCATCTATTATTGTCTTCACTTCGAATATGTCGTTCAATGGAGAGTAATCTAATGAAGTAGTTTCCGAATCTCTCACACAGTTGTCGTGCAACTCATTTATCTTGAAATTTTTCAATTTACCAATAATAGATATTTTCAATGAGTTCAAGTTGTTCAATTCAACTTTAACAAACAAATTTTCATGACAGTTAGACATCTTGAATATACTCGAGTTTTTGATTAACAATACTGGACCTTCCAGAGTGTTGACAAATGGCAATTGAGTTTCGGAGTCAAGAATTTTTAGCTTGGCGTGGTTGTCTTCTAAATCCTCTGTTATCAACTGTGACAATAACTTAGATCTTGCATGTATTGAGATATCTTTTAAAGTGTCGTAGATGGTTTCATTATTGGCAAACTTTAATTCCTCGCACCACTGCACTATCCAACTCCCAAGATACAATTTGATCCTCGCAACAAACCATGAAATATGAATTGGGGATGAGGTGGAGTCAACCTGTAAATATGTTATCAAAAACCAACCTTGTGGCCAATCTTTCCTTCTATAATACTGGAAAGAATAAAGCTCATCATCAATATCACTAGTGTTTAACACTTTCGAAACATCAGATATGCGAATCTTATTTAAGATCCAATCGGTAGAGTACATCAATGAGTTGAGTAGTTCAATGTTAGTTTGCAAAATCACTGATAATAAATGAAATGACAATCTGCTGAAATTGTTGGCTAAGGTGGAGTTCAATGAAGGAAGGAGTGAAGATAACAACGGTGTTGGATTGATAAAGTATAGGAGACCAGACAAAGGCGATATTGAAAACGTCACGCTCTTGGTCGACGTCAATTGTAACACTAACGATAATGTCGGAAACGATGTTGATGATGTTTTTAATTGGATACAAGAAGGCGCGATCTTGATTAAGTTGTCATAGATTTCAGTGATTATCAAATTGACATGCTTTTCCGTGATATCAGTCAATACATTTTCAATTTGTAGCTCTTCAGTTGTTGAGTCCAAGTCATCAATGGTCTCATAAATCATACTATCCTTAATCCACTTTAATTGCAATGTATTATTTTGAGTGGATGATATATCAATAGAGGATGAGTTCAATTTCTTCTTGTTTGGCTGTAATTTTAACCAATAGTGAATGGTGATCAAATTTTTGTCAGCAAAATATGTGTGACTGATTTGGGATTTCCAGTAACCGACCCTAATTGAAATCAACTGCCGATGAATCAAAAATAATTTGTAGTTCAATGTGTAGTGTGATAATAATTTGTATAAATTGATAAGACCGCCACTGCTATTCAACCTGTTTTGTAAAAGAAGCTGATTTGACACATTCTCCAACTTCTGATGGCATTTCACTAATGAAGTCTCTTCCTCGTAAACGATGGAATTATCCTTGAATTTGAAATTGAATTTGAAGTCAACAAGATAAAATTGAGAGTAATCGTCCTCATCATCGGCAATAGATAGACAGCATTTGAAATTTTTTTCCACATTGAAATAGACACGGCCATCTGCAATTTCGTATTTATGAAAACTTGAGGGTATTTCGTCTAAAAGACTTAGTCTCAAAGCAAGTGATATGTTCAAATTTTTGAGGGTCTTCAAAATTATTTGTGGAGGTAGCTGTTTCTGTGGCAAAAAATTGTATGACGGTAAATGTGGTCTCCCATTCAATAAAACTTCGAGGGAGGTTACGAGATCAGGGTTTGGTAACTTCGCACTCGTTAATGAAATATTGAGATTTTTTAATCCCCAAATTGAGTGCAATGATATTTGTTCGATAGTTAAACGTAACCAGTTCAACAAATCTATCAATTTTCCAAACTGAACCGAGTTTACTGACCATTTATTAAGCACATATAGTCTCAAGAAATTTTCTCTCAATTTGACAAGTAGTAGAAGGAGTGACTTTTTCTTTTCCCCATCAGAAGTAGTTGAGGATTGTAATGTTGATAGTAGTTGTGTTAATTCTTTGTAAGCAGCTTCGGAGTAGTTCTTTAAAATGGTAGATAATGGTGTGATATTGACAGTGATGTGAGGTATCACAGGCAGTTCTTGCTGTTGTTGTTTGCCATTGACTATTTTAGTGGACATTTCATATGGCCATTTATTCTTTAGAACAGTGAATTATTGATTTTTAAAAAGATGTGGCTGGGCTTCAGAAAGCTGGTCTTAAGTTGGTATTGCTTCAATATGTTTTGAAATTAAGTCGAAACAGACGACTATATGCAATGAGACCTTTTGATCTTTGTTGTGTATCGGGTCCAGTTCAGTTGATTCAACTGTCTCAATGATGTTTTGTCTCCTTGTCTATATGACCGTCTCTTACTTTTTTCTCTTTTCCTGGCGTGTTTTATGAAATAATGCTGGATACACTACCTCTCTCTATGCCAGAGCTGGCATTTATTAGCATGTGTGCTAACTGTTGTTGAAGGTGATTCTGTTTTCATTAACTATATCGACAATCAAAAACGGACAAATATATAGATCAAGTATTTGATAAGCGGTTTTGCTGAGTAATTAAATTTTTTAATTATTCAGTAAATATTCGTGATAGGAAATAAATAATCAAGTTAATAAATAAATAGATAAATAGGTAAAATTAAATAGGAAGATGACGACGAATAATGACCACCACTGCAAGTGTTCAGAGCCACTCAGATATTGAAGAATCGTTTGGAATAGTAGGGAACAATTTTAATGTTATCCATCATGCATCGCTTGGTACCATTGTACCCTCTCTTGGAGGAATGTTTCTTTCAAACTTAGTTCCACCTGGCCTACAAGGGGGAATTATAGGATCGGGATGTTCATACTGATCCAACAACTTGATCGCTCTTTCCAACAGCAATTTCAATTGGGATGGATCGTGAATATCTCTGTTGATCTCAAACATTCTTCTAACCTCCACGCACTTAGCTCTCATGTGGTCTGGACGGTTGATCCAGTCTCTAGTAGTTCTCAAGGCCTTACGATATAAATGAGAGACCATTCTTGTGTTTTCCTCCGTGAAGGGCATATACAGTAGCTTTTTGTTGGGCTTATACATCCTGTTGATTGGCTGATTGATTAATTACTTGAATGTCTTCTTTTAGCTGTTGTGTTATCAGTACTTCCCCAGCTCTTCTTTTATCTTTTTTTTCATGTTTGGTGCTCTTTGCTGCTGACACGATGATGAAAAATAGATTTTGGCAGACACGCAAACCTTGTTTTGGGAGTAGGTCGGGTGTCATTTTGCAATTGTGCATATTCATACACAAATGGATTAACAGACGCATTGAAGTGACATAGAAATACATAGAAGAGCACCAAATGAAATCTGTTTTCAAGAGGATATCTTCCCCGCTCTCAGCATCCCCTGACCCAGAGGACAAAAAAACCCCTGGCTCGGTTCTTATGTCCGGATCAAGGAGTTTATCAAATGATCTACAAAGCAGGACGACAGAAGATGATGATCTAAGTGATCTTGAATCGCTCGAGATATACTCCGGAGATGACCAAGAACATCGTCCGAAAATGAGTAGGAAGCTTAGTCGACACGATGCCGAATCAATTATAGGTGGAGCTCCCGTCGCTTATCCATTGGAAGAGCAAGATATAGAAGAAGCTGCAGCCGATACAAGTCCTTCACATCCACACGACAAAGCCCATATTCATTCAATAATTGCTCCTTTAGAGAAGTCACACAAAATATTCTCATTTCAGTTGCCATTTGGAGGTGGCCTATCATTTCCAAGGCGCGTGAAGATTCCATTTATTTCATCTCCACATAATGATTTACCTGAAGAGTTACGATTGAAGCTCGAAAGAAATGAGTCCATATCAACTTTGGAGGAAGCCAAAATTTTCTCCTACTTCAAAGGGGTTGATAACGGCAGATTGAGAGCGGTGAGAAGGGCATTGACTCCTAGTATTGCTTCCGATTTGAAAACTTATATCACAAATCAAAAACCCGATTACGAAAACGTGTATGATGAGTTAGAAGGTGCGATTGTTATCATGGGAGGCTATAGAGGAAGCGTTTTGAGAGACACGAAGACTATGAAAAGAGTGTGGATTCCAATAAAGGCCGGACTCAACTTACGCAAAATTGATTTGTACATTGGACCTACTGAACAAGATGAATTGGAGCAAGAAAAAGTGATAAAACCGGATGGAATGCTTACTCACGTTGGTCCAGTCGATGTGAGTAGAAAGTTGATCAAGAAATTGAGTGCAAACCCAAAAGTCAAAGTGCACGAATTTGGTTACGACTGGAGATTATCCGCCCACATCAATGCCGAAAAATTGGAAAAGTTCATGGCCGATTTGTATAAAAAGAATAAGCGCCCATCATATCTCATAGCACACAGTATGGGAGGATTGATTGCCACCCATGTCTTAAACACGAGCCCCCATTTGATAAGAGGTGTGGTGTATGTGGGAGTGCCTAGTGAATGTCCTAATGTTTTGGGTCCGATACGTTTTGGTGATGATGTATTGTTTAGTGATAAAATTTTAACAGCAGAGGTAAATTTTATGATGAGATCTAGTTTCTTGTTTCTACCTTTGAGTGGAGAATTATTCGTTGACAAAAAAACCTTGAAGAAGGTCAATTTGGACTACTTCGATGTTAACACCTGGATAAATTACAATTTATCACCATTGGTTGGCTTAAATAGGTATAACTTCGAAAAAAATCTCAAAGAGGGAAAGATCAAGTCAATTGAGCCATACTCAAAACACGGCGGCACCGTCAATACTTATAACAATATGGATGATCCAGTAATTGTCGAAAATTTGACTGATTTCAGAACCTCATATGATGATAGTGTCAACTATCTTCGTCGTACGTTGAAGGAGACAAAGCAGTATCTTGAGGAATTGGAGTATGACCCTAACAAGAACTATCCACCATTGAGTGTCGTATATGGAAATACTATTCCATCATTACGTGGATCTTTTATCAATGGGGAAGACGATATCAAGCTGGGTAATTGGTTTGATTTCTTTTACGGCCCTGGGGATGGTGTAGTGAACCAGCACTGGATTATGCCCGAGAAACGAGGATTCCCAGTGGTACTGAGATATGCAAGTGCATGTGGTCATGTTGCATTAATGACCGACTTAGAAAACATGGGTAGAGCTTTTCAGAGCTTGTTGGAGGAGGAGACCAGGAGAAAGAATGTGGAGGAATATGATGGTTCAGCAGATGTCTCAACAGGACCCAAGAATATGAGAAGAGCGACAACTTCCTGAGCACTGTTGGCCAGTCTGAAGTTAGATTTTGTGCCAAAGAGTTTCCAGCTTTAGTCGGTTGCATTTTAAAGGTGAGTGTTTAATGACAAGGTGGAACAAGGATAATGCTATAAATATATAATATTTAATAAATTAACATTCATGACGACGCGAGTATTGTTAATACGTTTCTTCTGTTCAATAATTATCCTTCTTCACCTTGATCATAGTAGACAACTTTTATCCATAGACTACAGTGACTGCACTGCATGATAACCTCACCCATACCATCTTCATTTGTTTCTACGTCTTTCAAGTCTATTTCCTTGATCATGAATCCCTCTTCAACCGTACATCTTGGACAGCTACGAACAAAGACGCCCTCAGTAAAAGTGAAATCATCAAGGTCATATTCATCGATGCCCTCGTTACTAATCCCGAGTTTTTTAATTTGGGTAGATAGTTGACGATCGTACTCTTGTTTTAATTTTGGATCAGATAGTATCTGATACGCTTTTTGCAATTGAGAGATAACTCTATTGCTGTTGTTGGGCACAGAGACTGAAGAATTCTTGTCAGGATGAGTCAGTAATAACAAACGGCGATACAGTTGTTTGATTTCATGTTGATTTGCGGATGTGGATATATCAAGAATGTGGTAGTAGTTCTCCATAGTTGCAGATAGGCTTCTCTGTTGGCAACTGTGGTAATCTAAAAAAAAAAAATTTTTAAAATTTTTCATCTCATCTATGAATTACTGATCACAACTATCCTTAGGATAAACAGAAGATGACCGATAAGAAACAAGGAAAGCTTCGCGTATCATCGTACTCAGATGAGCCTTCAAGTGTTGCGATTGGCTCTTTTTTCAATGGGTTGAATGTTGACCCTACAGTTGAGTTCAAGATCTATCAAAATAGAAAGCATAAGAGTGACATGATCATACATGGAGAGAATGATGTACTATATTACGACGGTCACACTAACGACGAACCGGTGAAGTACTGCGTTGGTTTGTTTGATCCAGTGCACAATTCCATTGATTTGTTTGATAACACTGCTGTATTATCTTCAACTATAAGCTCAAAGAGGAGAAAGTTGATCAAGGGCCTGAAAGTCAAACAGATTGGTGTCAGAAATAATGTCAAGAGAAATCTGCTAGGTGAAGCATTCGGCTCGAAAAGGGCAAAGAAACTGATTTTGGATTTAGAAAAAAACAAGGTTGATTCCGAGAACTTGGAATCCAACGAGCTTGATATTGTTGATTCTGTAAAGAAGAGCACTGAGCTATTACCAACAAAGGAGGAGTTGAACGAGAAGATTGTGGAAGAGAGACCAATCCCACCTTACGATGCGTCAGCCAAGAATGTGGACGATATCTATCCTCTCGAGTATATAATATCAAATAAGTTGTTCCAATTCATTAGGGTGGACTCAATGATGAAGGAAACCCCCGAAAACATATTGGAACAATTGCCATACAAAAATGACTTCATTTCAAGGAAGGTCTCCAGTTTGAACAAAGACTTGACGAACAACAAGAAACAAAACTTCCAAATCATATACTTTTTGTCGTTATTGCTAGGTGTCTATGATAACAGACGTTGCAATAATAAAATAAAATTGTCTGAACTGTTGCACGAACCATCGGATTTTCTTATAGATGACATTTTACTGAATTTTACCAGGACCAAAACTGGAGCATATGGTAGATCGAAAGACAGGAGTTTTGTTATTGACCCGGCCAATGAAGATAAGTTACTCTGTCACATTTTGGTGTTGATGTTAAAATTGAACAATTACAACATAGAAGTTTCACCAGTATCTGCAGATCTTAGTTTGAAACCCTCCAAACTTATCAACTTATTGAGGGCCATCGGATGCCAAATCAAAAATTGTACACAAGCGCAACTGGAGGCATTTGGTATTGTGAAATCACAAATGGCTGGCTACAAGATTGCAAGTTTGAAAGTACCTTTCAAAGTTCCTGAAGTATCCTCGAGAGGTAGAAGAAGATGATAGTATGTAGAATTATAATAGAGCCACCACTATATATCAACACTAAAGTGAAAAAAGCCTTACTTGCGATAATTGGGGCGGTCTGTGAAAGGGTGAAAAAAATATGTAGTAAATGATATTTGCAGTTGGCAGGGCGTCAATCTACAACAATTGGAGCTGGCGATATGAGTGATATTAAAAGCGACAAGTGAGTAACTGGAAAAGCGAGAAATTATTTCATTATTTCAATCATACTGACTTGCTCGGATACTAGTGACCTTGAGAAAGTCTTGACGGAATTGTCGAAATGTGAGCAAGCGATGGATCTGGCAGAGAAAGTTGCAGAGATCTACAGAATAACAAAGACGTCCACCGTTTATCTGCAAAGAAGAGAATTGTTATTGCAGATTCCGAAGTTTTGGTACATCGCTATTGCGCAAAATGATGACTTCTGTGACTATATAACGAGTGATGATTTAAAATACTTAGAAAATTTGCGAGACATTTATGTCGAGCATATGATCACATCTGATGGTGCTAAATCCAATAACCCAAGAGACTTCGCGATAACACTCAAGTTTGCCCCTTTAGATGACCAGACACCAGAACAAGAGATCACAAAGTACTTTCAGACTATCCAGGACGATAAAGGCGAAGAAAAATTAGTGTCACAACCAGTTGCCATAAAATGGCCTTCAGAATACGATAATATCAATCCATCGAAAATCGAGGATAAAACAACAAAGGACGGCAAAAAGCACTACCGATCAGGCATGAAATCCTTTTTTGCATGGTTCAAATGGACCGGTTCTAAACCAGGTAAGGAGTTCAGACAAGGTGAAGATTTGGCGAGATTGATTTGCGATGAGATCTTTCCCTATGCCGTTAAGTATTATACCGAGGCAATTGCTGGGTTAGGTGAAGACGATGAGGAAAGTAGCGAGGAGTTAGAAATTACTGATGACTCCGATAACGAGAACGACGATAAAGAAAATGGTGTTGGAAAGAGGAAACTAGATGATGAGGATGATGAGGTTTCTCAGAAAAAGCAAAAATGATGTTAAACTAATATAAATAGGTGCTATTGGTACATAACATTTTCTCGAAATGTCTAAAAAAGTATCATATTCTTTCATCTGTGAAAATATCTTCGTCCAGTTCAGTAGGAACTGGGGCGACATCATGAGACTCACTGTCTCCTGTGATTAATCTAGCGTCGCTATTGAAAAATTCACCTTCTTCGTCATAATCATCCGATACAACGTATTCATCCAGCTCTTCAGCAATATCACGTCTTAATTTACCTTTCAATAAACGAAATACCTTGCGAATTCCCTTGAGTGCATTATCCCCTAGTTGGATCAGTATAGCTGTTCCAGCATGCACCAGGAACTTCACCTCGTCGAGAATATTGTAAGAATGCAAAAACTCGAAGTTCGCTTCATCATCTAACCGAATAGCTCCCTTTGAGTTCTGATAGTAATTATAAAGAATGTAAGCCACAAATGATACACAGATGACGATCAATAAAGACACTATGATTTTTCCGGTATTTCTATGTTTGGCGTTGAATGATTTCGATTTTCCAGGACAAGGTCTCATTTCTGACTGGTCCAATCTCAAACCATTGACACAAGTTGACAAAGCAACCTTTCTATATCCTGTTGGTATACTGTATTCGATGATATCTTTATTTTCCTTGCAAACCTCTGAGTGGTCAGGAGGTTGCAATCCTGGTATCAATTTGCAAATCCCTGAACCATCTCTATAATAGTTGAAGTCACATTCAAAGTCTTGTTTCGAACAAGAACAATTTCTAATAATTTTGAAGTCATTATAAAGCTTGTTGCCAATGAAACAATCCTTGCCTGGAATTTTACGATAATATTCCAGTTGATGTCCAAAAAGGCAATTATCTGGCTGGAATGGGTGTTTCGGAGTCCACAATTCGAAATCATCCACATCTGGGTGTCTCAAGTCTAAGGAACATTGCCTTTTGTGGTACAAGCTGAAATCAATTTGTATAACTCTGGTCTTATCACCACCGTGCATTGGCATTCTAGTGAAAAGCAAGAATTTCCGGGAATTATCAGAAGGCACAGTCAGAATATCATTTACTTGCACCTTTTCATCAGCAAATTTAAATTCTGACCAATTTTCACCCTCATCAACAGAATATAATATAACGTTGGTGTTGTCCTTTTCATTGACAAGTACAATGATGGATCCCTGGTCACCATATTCCCACATGTAGACACCTTTTCTAATTTCCTTCCATGTTACACCACCATCTCTGGTGAAAAAGGTGTTAGAATCATAATAATTTCCAAGATATTCACCCACGTTACCAACTCCGATCATCATACCGATAGCAGAACCGGATGACAACGTGTCCCTCAGGTCTGATCTTTCTGAAAATCCATGTAAGTTTAACGAGCATTGAACCAATGACTTTCCCTCACAACCGAGCTTCTCCTTATTGGAATCAATGACTGGTGGATTCAAGTATTCCCAGTGTGCACCATCGTTATAAGTTATCATTGACTTCAATTTCTTTTTGGCACCAAGTTTTGAATCCCTCCAATTCAGCACAATATTAGCGAACATAATACCTTCAAGTCCTGTCATCTGCTCAAAGTCAACGAACCCAGCAGAGTTTCTATTTACATGGTCTATCAGTGTCACAAAATCTTGTCCATTGAGATTTGATTTTAGTATTGAGCCGTACTCTGTACCCAATCTTGAATTTGTAGTCAAATGGAGAAGCAATGATTTAGTGATACCTGACAAAATTGTATAGGATTCTTGCTTGTCAACATCGTAGTCAACAGGGAACTGAGATGCCACCCAGTTCCTACCATCCTTGGAAACATGAGCTTTCAATTTCCCATTTTCATGAGTCAGAGCAATCAAGAACTCGTCAGCTTGAGTGTAACCAATGACATCAGACAACACGACAGTCTTTGTTTCAAAAAAATCCAACGAGTATGATAACTCGCTCTTATAATCATTAGACTCAGTTGCAGGCCTTTCACACAAAATCAAATTTGGATGAGTCAACTGCTCCAAATTTCCGAGGAATTGACATTGATTAACGTTTTGTTGTAGCGGTGACCATCTCTTACCATATGCTCTGGACACATACAGCTCGGTACGACAAGTTAATGGTGAGTCACAGCCATTTTCGCCCACCCAGATCAACCAGGCTGGTCTCTTTGGATGGAAGTATAATGAGCGATCCAGACCTGGAATTTGCTGGACTGGGGTACGGAAAGACTTCCAATCAAAACCCCTGTTTTTCGAATAGATGACTTTTGAGTGTGATGCAATAAGATATATGTCATCTGGATTGTATTCATTCAACTGAATCTGTAAAACCTCTTCATCAGGTGAAATATGGTCCCATGTCGTACCTTGGTCATGGGTCAAATATACTTTATTATGGTCAGTCAAAACCACTATAGTTTCATCGCTAGTCATCTGGTTTGCATTACGATTCAAATAAATGTAATTTTTCACCTTCCCATCAAAAATATAGTACTCAGTTCTTATTCTGTCAGTTTTCAAGCCATCTTTCGAGTCATCAGTATCGCCCTTCTCTTCATCTGGATTGGTATCTTCCTCTTCATCTACATTATCCCTAATAGACACCACATGTTCTGTTTTCGGGATCTGACTTTTGTGTGAAATACTTTTCGAAGTATCTGTGACGTTTGTCAATGCACATGCTTGATTCCAGAGTATGGCAAGAACAATCCAAGATCGAATATACATCTTTTCAAAGTAAATATCGAGAAGCAGATTGATGATGTGATGGAAGTGCTCATGATGGGATTATATACTTTCACTTGATGACCAAACGTTTTTATTAACAGCCCTTCGTTAGCCTTGTAAATGACGTTGCTGTAACAATCTGTAACTCAATAATGATTGGCACACTACCGAAAACTCCCCACCAAATTTTTTTACACCGCTGGGGACACTTTCTGCGCATCTCGTTCGGAGTAAACACTTTAGTTCATGTATTAATAAAATTAGTCAAATGTAAGAAGGATTCATCATTTATAGAACTAAAGAGAGTAAATATATAATCTGTCTCATCATAAAGTATACAGAGGTGTCTAATCAATAAACACTCTATTTTGAAGTGTCAACAACGTAACGACCCAAGATCTTACCAGCTTCCATTAATTCGTAAATTTCTGGCAATTCAGACAATCCAACGACCTTAATTGGTGATTTGACCAAACCTCTTTCGAAAAATTCAATAGCTTCTCTTGTGTCAGCTCTGTTACCAACGTAAGAACCCTTGATCTTTAATGATCTAACAACATGATCGAAAACATCAGTCGTACATTTGGCGTTGGCTGGCATACCGACCAAGACAACAGTACCGGTTGATCTGACATATTTGGTGGACTGAGCGATGGCCAGTTCTGAAACTGAAACATTGATACAACCGTGAGCACCACCATTGGTCAGGTCGACAATATCTTGAACAATATCTTTCGATTTTGTAAAGTCAATAAAAACATCACCACCGATGGAGCTGAATAAGTCTTCCTTACCAGGTCCACCATCAATACCAACAACTCTCAAACCTAATGCCTTGGCGTATTGAACAGCCAATGAACCTAAACCACCAGCAGCACCGGAGATAGCAACCCATTGACCAGCAGCCAAATCAGCGGTCTTCAAAGCTTTATAAACAGTGACACCAGCACATAAGATTGGGGCAACTTGAGCCAAGTCAGTACCCTTTGCAATGTGAGCAGCTTGGATAGCATCAGCAGTGGCATATTGTTGGAAGGATCCATCATGGGTATAACCAGACAAGTCAGCGTGAGGACAGTTAGATTCGTTTCCAACTTCACAGAATTCACATGACATACATGAACCGTTCAACCATTTGATACCGGCAAAATCACCAATTTCAAAGTTCTTGACAGATTCACCCTTGGCGACGACAATACCTGCACCTTCATGACCACCGACCAATGGTAACTTAACTGGCAATGGCCAGTCACCCTTCCAAGCGTGTAAATCGGTATGACAAACACCAGAGTATTTGACGTTGATCAAAATTTCATTTGGCTTTGGTTTTGGAACTGGAATATCTTTGTATTCCAACTTGCCTCCATTCTCATAGAATATGACACCCTTTTGAGTGGATGGAATAGACGAGTTGAATCTCAAAAATGACTTTGATAAGATAGACTTTCTTGTTGATAATTTAGTAGCTGAGTACATCTTGCAATATGAATTTACTGGGATGAAAATGAAAATGAAATGCACTTAGAGGCTTCTCCAAACAGTGCAAGCGAAAAGCGGAGACATATCTGAGTCTTATATACCAATACCTGAACTTTTAAATGGAGCGCTCTGTGATCGCACATTCAGCACCATCACACAGACAGACAGAAAAATATGCCCACAATTTCGGGACAGAACCCGTCGTTCGGATGAACAATAAAAAAGTGATCAACAAGAGAAAAAAAACAAAAAGACAAAAAAAAAAAAAATGCCGAAATGAGGGGGAGGGGAAAAAAGGCCCCTCGAAAACGGTCTATACTCGCAAACTGACACCCCGTCAGACCTTTTGTCATAACTAAGCTGTGAGTAAAAGCCACTACATGACAAGGCTGAGAATTGCTCTTGATGCCACGACCATGATACCCCATTAGACTGGTTGAAGTGGGGATAGGGGGTGAAGAAGGTTTCTTAGTTGGCACCTGGCACACCTTCCACCCTAGTCAAGTATCGTATATATGAGGAAACAACAGCAACTAGTAGAAGAATGCTAAAAGCCGACTGAGGGTTGTTTTCTTGTCTCCGTATCATCAAATAGTTGTAGATCGTTACTGCTTTCTTATTGAATTAACCCCGTATTTCGGCAAAGCTATCATCCTCCCTGTTCTGTAACAAGTGAAAAACGGTTTACAATAACTAACAAAGGGGCACAACTGCAAAAATGCACAAAGCACTTTTGGTGATATTGCAATAGAAAAAGTTATAGGTCTAGCTTGAGAGTGACAAGAATGTTTTGTTATCCTCTTGCGTTTGTTCAACAATTAGCACAGTATAATCAAATTGCAAAATAACAGCCCACTTTCTGCTGTGTCAGGTATTGAAATCTTGTTGTAAGCTGGTTCCCAAATTAAAGTATCCCGATCGTGATTTGAGCGTAATTTAGCGCTAAATGTTAAGAGACACGACCTTTGTGATTAGGATGGGCATAGATAGATGAATAAAACAGAGAGGTGGGGAGGGGGTGAATAGGGCACATCTGGAAATAACTACTCCAGTTATTATATAAACCAAAAGACAAATGGAAAAAAAAATAAAAAAACAAAATGATTGAGTAGTTGTGTTCGGGGGAGAGACGTCCTGCTTTTTGTTGCCAGAGCTGGAGAAAGATCGTATTCGTAACAAATAGTTATATTGTAATTTCAACAACACGGGCCCTGCTATTGCACTACATTCCTACTTGACAAAATGGGCGAGGAAAATGCCTAGATATTGTCATCTCTCATGCATCCATAGCTCTTGTCCATCCATCCGGAGAAGTATTAATTCACCAGAAGACGATGTGGGGGTCATCAGACTTTGCGTTAGCCAACACCATCTCTATTCAGCATTTGACTGCATTTGAAGATGTACAACAAAAATGGACATATGCCGATTTTCAAATTTGAATTAACCCACAACTCTTCCCCACTTTGCAACTCACCACAATTAAAAAGTACACCCCATAATAAACGATCTGATGAAGTTGACCTATGAGAATTAAGACAATACAATCGACAGAATATGACAAAAACTTGACACTTTATGACTATTAATTATGTCTCTTTCGATTCGATATCTCCATTTATTTCGATTCACCTGAAATGACAAGGAGGGGATGAGAAAACTGAGAATGAGGGCAAAATTTTCCTTCTTGGACGCAAATGGGTCAAGTTAGTTTGCAATATCTATACAGCCTATGGGATAGATGAATTCCGATATGGGAAAGCGTCTCGTATCGTTTTTTGTCATTCCCCACAAACGTAACTTCTCCGACAAGTGTTTATCTCTACCCTTTACAGTAAGGAAGCTTAGACTCACGTATCGCCTCTCCACGAAGCGCCAACGATAATGACAAATAGAATGACTTTTTTCTTGATCTCAAGAAAAAGGCATTCGCTCTTGGTTGATAGAATACCTTAGAAACTGCGAATTCGGCTCTACAATTCAAATCACAGATATCTTGTTCTTTAATAAGTCACTGGGTGCAGATTTTCCCCAATCATAATTTGAATATGTAGTTTATAAACAAACTCACTGAATGTAACTTACCGAGGGGACATCACAGGAATGAATGGTAGTGGTATCTGCATCAAACAATTCGTACACAATGTATTCACACTTTTTGTTTTTGTGAGGTAGTTGACGATTTTATACAGGCTTTCATGTCCGCATTACTGCAGTTTTTCGAATGGAGCTCCGAGCTAATTTGAGAAAAAAACTCAAATATTAAGAGGCCTCAATTCAGATTTGATATGCTGACATCGGAGAAAATAGTAACGTTCTATTCTCTTAGTGTTTACTACCGACTTCACCAATTGGGATACCGAAGCTGAAGCTTTGGTTGGTTCTTAAATCAAATTTTAGAAGACAAAGGGAATTACATCATTCAAGTTTATTGTCCCCTACTTGATTTGGAATAGATTCTAGTTTTGGTTAAACAGCCAGAACTCTTTTAAAATGAAGAAATCAATACTGCAAGAAGCCCGCACCACAGAAAGAAACCTTCAACTGGGATGCGAAGTAAGCTTGGTCGTGTAGATGAGGCTGAAAAGTCGAAAAACTGTATACTTAAGCAGGTTCAGGTGAGTGGCATGACCCATCTTATTAAATGAAACATAATGCGCTCTTTTCTATATTATGAAACTGCGAGATTCGAGTTAGTGCATATTTACTCACACTGTCAACTTGATGAAGTTTGACGTTCCCAAGATTTTCGTACTCATCAGTGCAATTTGGGGGCTGTCGGAAAATTTTTTTTTTTCTTTTCACTTCTGAATTATTATTTTGGAAAGCCATCTTACAGCTTTATCTTTGGAATATACCGAACCACTTTGATACATAATGGTTAGCAGAAAGTTCACCGAAGATATAGAAGAGCCCGTTTCTGTAAGGGTGAAAAGAGAGATCATGGAAAAGGAAGAGAACATTCATGATTCTACAAGGTCGGATGAAAAATCTGAAGAAAGTTCCAGCGATGAAGAAGAAAGTAGCGAAGATGAAGCTCCAGAGGAAGTAGATGTTGCCAGTGAACTGCGAAAGATCCATGATTTGGAGAAGGAGAGCTCGAGAATTGAAAGTGAGAAGAAGCTGCTTCTGAGGCAGAAGCGTAGAGAACAGAATATAAAATTTGAGAAACAACATCAGGAAAAGTTGATGAAGACCGAACAGCACGCACAACAGCAAGATGAGGACAAAGACGATATCATGCCAGACTTTTTACCTGAAGAGCTATTAGAATCAACAGCAACCTCTACCACTGAAACGGCTAAGCATAGAAACTTCAGGGAGGATCCTAAAGAGATAAGGAAACTTTTGAAAAAGCAAAGGCTACAACAGTTAAAACAAATACAGAAACTTAACACCAAAAGTTTGAAGAAAGGTCCTGTCTCGGTTGCCGTCTTGAAAGAAGACAGAAAAATTGTGAATAATAGAAAAATTCTCACCGTACCCGTTGGCGAGAGCAAAATCATAAATAAAAGAGACAAGTGGTTAAAACGGAAAAGTCTAGGTAAACAGCGTGTATAAAAGCAGTGAATAAAGTATCAATTGGGAATAACAAATAGAGTCTTGTCTAAAGATCATTCATCGAAACACAACGCCAAGAGCGGTAGCAAAAATCCCAAGAGTGTGACACCTAACTCGGTTGAATTTAACAAAGTCTCTTGCGCTGGTGATGTAACCATAATCTCATCAGTAGAACTACTACTTGTTGGTTGAGGATTCTGTGACTCATGAGCTCCTAATATTTCTATCATCGTATGAACTCCAATGTAAAGAAATGTGCCTCCACTGAGCATTAACAGATAAGCCACAGTTGAGTCGAGACTAGTTTTGCCTGAGCCTGAAAGAATCTGAAAAAATATGAATGAAAACAATGACCCCACCATGAGACTGGAACTAAATATGAAGAGGTGAAGTTTGACAGTTGATTTTGAATAACCCTCTGCTATCAATATAGAGCTCAAACTAAAACTTGTGGGGAGTTTATGGACAAAAATCGCGACGAACATGATAAAATTTAATGACTCATTGGATGAGAATATAGAAGAGGTCAATACAATTCCGTCAGTTACAGAATGTATCACCAAGCCTAACGTAACAGGTGATGCGCTCAATGGCTTAGCGAGTTTCAAAAACGGAGCGACCACAAACCTCTGGATAATGCTATTTTTCGATTCATGCTGCAGAGGATGAGTATCTTGCTGCTCCACATCCGATTGAATACTTGCATATTTAATCCTTGATGATATCGAGCCCACAACTAGATGGACATGCTCAATTAGGTACATGAGTAAAAATCCAGCAAGGATCAAAACCCCCACTAATTTGGGTGCTTTATCTCTATTACTGACAGCAATTATACCTTCAATACCTTCTGGAATTATGAGAATCAATGAGGTACTTAACAACAATCCCATACTTAGTAGTGATATGTACCGGAGGTATATGGGAGATAACTGGATAGATAATGGTATCAATCCACAGACAAACGAAGACACTGACATTGCTGTGGATAAGATAAGCATCTTTATGAACGCGACAAACAGATCTCCCAATGGCACAGTCATGGTCGTGATCGGTAATTTTAAGCAGAGATGAGACTATTCACGAAAACTTTATTGATATTCATAGAAAAAAAAAATCAATAAACAACAATTACCATAACGTGTAGTTTCTTGAAGTAAAGCTCTATAATGGAAAATCCACACGAACAAGTACAGACAGCTCTCTTGGAGAGAATCATCAACAACATGGTAAGTTTTTCATTCTTCGTATGCGTCTTGCGCTCCGTTACTAATATTGTGTCATGTCAGCAAAACTTGAATGAATCGGTAATTGTAATGAACAACGTCTTGTCAGCAGTAAATCATGAAAACGTCAACATCGAAATACTGTCCACTATGTGGGAGCAGTATATGAAAAATGCAGAATTTCATATCGAAGCCACTGGTGACTTGAAAGATCCATTATGAGCTTTTCACGATGGGACTGAACAGGGCATGCTGCTTTTAGTGATTGTACAAACAAATACAGCGAGAAGTCTTCAAAAATGTGCACAAAGATGAGTGTATTGAGATAGAATGTGATCGATGAAGTCCACCTTTGTGTGAAATAAAGAAGTAGGTTGTCGCATCGGAAGAAGACAGTTTCAAAGTTCGTTAAAGCTACATTATCCACATTTCTTTATGGCAGAATAGGTTCCTGCAATTGAGATTACAAAGAGTTTCAATGAAGAGAGATATTGATGTCTTTTAAGACTTCAACAATCTGCTACTTTGTGATGGAACCTCTCCTTATCCTGTCAGAGTGTGAGGTACCCAAGCTGGAGAATCTGGAGAATAACACTACGACGCAGCTGCTACAGATGCTGAAAAATTGATGAGTTTGATATCATGCAACCCACTTACTCATGAAACTTTCTGACAAAATTAACCATTTAATTTTAGATTAAACACCACGAAAACAAGCTGACCTAAATTAGTAAAATTAGTCAGCTGATAAAATAATCATTACTGTATGCTTTTCCTCCTCTGTAAGAATTGTTGGACCGTTTGAACAACGTCTCTGTCTCTTACGGCTCACACATTCATAAGCCATCATCACTAGCTTACCAAAATATCCCTTGCTCCGAAAACTTGATCCTCACCTACTGTCTAATATTTGATTGGGGCCTGTTGAGTTGGCAACATACCGTATCTCTTCTTTAACAAGACTCTTTGTCTGGAGTATTTATCATCTGGAGAAAATCTGGCAGGGTGGGCACTCTTTGTGATCTCGCCAGACGATGTGGTCTTGGCTAAAGTGTAAATTCTCTTCCCGTCTGGGCCTAAGGTGTACATCAAATGCATGTTGAAAGATTTATTGATCTGAATAGCTGTATTACTTACTGTATATAAGAATATCTCTTCTGCATTTTTTTTTTTTTTTTTTTTTCAAAAAATTTTTCATTTTGGTAAAGGAAAAAAAAAACACAATACTGAAAAGAGCCCCCACTAACTAGTATTTAAAAATAAAATCCTTAATTAAATAAACGGAGTAAATCAAAAATTTTACTGAACTTAATCCCAACAACCGTCTGCTGTTCATTGTCATCTGCTTCAATTTCAGGATGAGGTTTATTTGCGAGCTGAGAAGAATGATGAAATTTCATGTCAAATTCCGCTTCATCTAATAATGCAGCATCTTGATATTCCTCGATTGGAATTTCACCAATGTAGGCCCTATCACCAAAACCACCAATGAAATAAACACCTTCGACTTTGAATTTCCACCATTGAGAAGAATGAATCTTAGAGCCAGGCAACCACCAAATTGCATCATGATGCCTTTGGACGAAGCATTTACCTATCTCCATGATTTCTGGAACCGAATAGATCTCGCTAACATTCACCAAAGAACCGGTTAATAACACTCTTGGAGATCCCATAGTGGAGCTCACAATTCCTCCAGGGTAGTGTGGGTTAGAACCGTCTTTGATTTGATGATCACCGACTTTGATTGATAAGGAAAGCTGGGATCCCTGTTCAACATTTTTGTAATCGGTAGACATATCAACCAACAACAAAAAGGGGTTGCCATCCTTGTTACAATCGCTGTAATATTCGACAAACGATACTGGCCAATCTTTAAAAGATCCTGATTGTTGAACAGTGTTGAATTGGGTCAAAGACTCTCTAGCAACAAGAGTTCTAGCTATTGATGCAGCCTCCTTTGTCGAGTAAGGTGCCTTCTCGTAAACAGGGTGCGTTGCAGCTAATGCGCTGAGGATTGGAATAATTAAGACGCTGGATAATAACATTTGTTTGATATTGTTGTCTGTATAGACTTCTGGTCCCCTTTTGAATTCATACAAGAGGATATCGTTTGACTTTTTTATAGTAGAATCACCTTTTTCATTACCGTGGGTATAGCCAAATCCACCAGCCACAAATTGACATAAGTAGTGGAAAATTACACCAAATCTGGCTATTTTTTGGTGGGGCTGTCCAAGGGCCGAAGATTATATCCGATAAGATAAGGAGGTTGAACAACAAATATCAGGAGATTCTCCACTGACTTTAGATAAATTCAAAGGCCTAATTTGGCTAGCACACTGATACACACAACAATACATGGCAAGCTATACAGAGTTCTCCTCATCTTTTTGATTGGAACAAGGTCTGTGAGTCTGTGTCACTAACCTATGACGGTATAAAAATTCTCCTGAATGAAATAACCCTCGACAGATTGACGAATGGTATGCATTTCCTGTAACCATGTGAGTACCTCTTTGAGCTCATACAACAGAATCAAGGGCTTGGTTAAGTCTTGCAACATTTTGACGTTGATTCCAGGTCTGAAATAAACGTGATTGATTACGGTGGAAATGATCATCTTCCACAAAGAACTCTTCAAATGGCCGTTCATATCGATCCAAACCCTTGAGCAAGGCTCGCCCATTGGCACAAGCACCTCCGGGGCGCTGGAACTTAAACACTTGTTATCTCCCAGTGTGATCACAAAATCAGCCTCAAGCAGCTGCCCATCAAATGCTCTCGTAGAATAACTCGAATAGTCTCTTTCCGTGACCCTATCAATCAAAGTAACTTTCACTTTTCTTTCCACCAATAAATGTAACAAGCAAGCAATAGTATAGTCAGGCGTCATTGCTGATAGAATCAATCCTTTTTCTGCATCAAACACCTCCTTCAAACCGGTGACAAACCTTGCCGAACCTTCGAGAAATTCGGGATTGATTTTGTTTTGAAATAGAATCCAAGTTCTTTCGGGGAGAGTAAATTTTGTTTCAGAGTTCTCACCGAGATAAGCTATTTCTTTCGAAGCCTCCAAATCTTTGAGCGCTGGAAAGTAGTCGCCTAAAGATTTCAAAATCTGTCTCGATTTCTTAGGATTGAAATCACGAATAGAAGTCGAGAATATTGATTTCAAAACTGCTTGCTGCTTATCATATTGCCTCTCTTTTGCAATGTCCAGCTCCACAGAGCTACTGAAAGCCAAGCTTTTCAAATACCTGACTTTCTCAAGAGATGAAGGAAGGGAGGTAAAAGTAACATTCTCCTCAACTAGCGGAATAAATTCACTTTCGACTAAATTGTTTTCAAAATTCGAGTACAACGTCAATTCATCATCGATCTTACCCATATCAGACTCATTCCATAAATTATAAATGCTTTTATAATCGAAATGAGCCAACATATCGTAGGTGATGGTACCATTTTTCACCGATAAAGTGAGAAACTTCTCCCAAACTTCTTTTATCTTTGGCAAAGTTAATTGTCGCAACTGCTTTCTAATTCTTATCCACCTTCTTTTGAATTGTTCAACAGAGACCTCTTCATCACCTAACAAGTTTGTAATAGCCTCCCAATCGATTGTGGCTTTATTGTACAGTAAGGAAGTGACGACGGTAAATGCTTTCAGACAAGATATAATGTAATCCAAGTCATACATTTGCTTAGTCTTTTTTCTTGACTGTTGAGAAATGTCGCCTTTTTTGGATTCTCTCTTCTTGGGTTTGACTTTGCGCTTGGGATCTTTGATATTAGACAAGTAAGATAACATGGGATCAAGCTCATCTTTGACAATATTAGTCTTATTTGATGCGGGAAGCACTTTCTTGTGTGATTTCTTGGAAGCAGGAGCCTCGCCAATTTTTTTGACCCGTCTAGCAATTCCTTTTCTTTTGGATATGAAAGCATCCGTTGGTTTCGACTTGACTTCGGCAAGCTTTCTGTCCAATGCAGATTTTCTTGGTAGAAATGCTTTCGGTGCAGAAATGTTTTTGAACTCCACCGATACCGAAACAACCTCCGGTTCTGGCAAGGCCGCCCTGTTATCGTGCTCGTTGTAACTCTCAATAAATTTCTCAATTTGGCTATCAGAAGGAGATTTCTCAACTGATATCAAAAGAGATTTGGTTGTATTGTTCTCTCCATCTTTACGTCTCTCTTGAAAATCCATTGGAGTAATTTTCCCCTCAGTCATTAAGAGGTTTATATCCTTTTTTAACGTGACCTTATCCACGAGAGTGGTGATCTTCATTTTCTCACCGACCAGTCTAGCAAGCAGCAGACTTACAACAGCCAAGCCACCGTTTTCCTCAATGATGGAAAGAAGAGCCTGTCTTCTTTTGTTTGATCTTATTGAGCCACGGAACGATTTGAAGTCAATGTTATAGCGCACCGGCAGAGTTGAATCTTTAAGAATCGGAGGAACCAAAGGCTCAATTTTTGGTAAATTGAGAGAAAGAGTGGTTTTTGGCATTGTTTCAAATATCCCAGAGAAGACGGAAGTGTCTTTGTCGTTGCCTGATTCTTTGAAAACTGGATCTGACAAGGGCCTGGTGACAAATTTGGGCTTCTCTTGCTCTGAATTGGTCTCGTTGGTTTTATCTGACTTCCGTTTTTTGGGAGCTGAATTAGACATGTCTTCAGCAACAGCTCGTTTAGTTTCTGCGAGTTTATTGTCCTTCTTCGGTCTTCCTCGAGAACGTTGTAAGGGTTGCGTATTTCCAACATTCAGAAGCTTTTTTACTTGAGCTGCTGTGAGTTTCTCTTTAAAAGAGGCCACAGTCACATTTGTTGATTCGCTGACAAATGAGGTGGAAGTCAAAATGTCTTCAGACATTTTAAGCTGTTTCAGATATTGAGCTCGTATCAACGGATCAGTTATACCACTCCACGAAAGACGATCTACGCCATCAGGACAATGGACCACTTCTATACCCCCACTCGAGATAGACTTGTTGAAATCAAGGCTCAAACGAATTAAGGGGGGATCATCGTCGATCAACAAACTTTCGAAATTCCCAGCCGATTCATGTAGTTCGTCACCTGTCAACATCGCAAAATCCTCCAGATTGAAATACCTGTAAAACTTCAATTTGCCTTCTCCATCTGGCGCTCTCACAATTTTATAGTTGGAGAGATATTCTTTCCCAGGTGTATCATGGAATTTCAAATCGGAGAGAAATCTTGCAAACCATGACGTCCCAGGCTCTACAAACTTTTTTTCTAACAGCATTGATGTGATTCCTTCAGTCCCAGCTTCTCTGACAGCCTCCCATAACTGGGTTAGTACCGGAAAATGCGAGTTCAAAACCGGATAGTTTGGTGGTGCAATATCTTCTTCAAATACCTTTAGATCATCATGCATGACATAAGAGTCCATCGAGATGTCTTTGTTTATTGATTTATCAAATCTATTATTATCTTCATCCATTTGATCATCATGATCGTCGTCATCCTCGACATCATCGTCATCGTCACCAGACTCATTGTTTTCATCATCTTCTGAAGCCTTATCAAGCTGAAAATCTTTAATATACATCAACGCTCTTGTCGTTGCTCTTCTTTCTGAATGCTGCTGAGGCGCGATTAATACTACTTTCAAGCATCCTAGCTGGCGAAGAGTTTGAGTTACTCTTCTGAACTTCTTTAGGGATTCTCGGGAGCCAGCGTATCCCAATTCCTTAGCAACATCTCTCTGCACTCGTATAAAATTCTTGGAGTTCTTTATGATATCCACAATTTGCTTCATTAACTGCTTCCTGTTGTAAGTTGGTAACGTTTCCTTGAAACTTACATAATACTTCGTGTGAACGATCACATTGGTGGTCTTGCCTGACAAACTAGCCATATTTTTCTTGATCAAGCCTTCATTTTCCAAGGTGGTCAAACGAGACGACAAACTCCTGGGGTCTTGCCCGGAGACCCTCGATAATTCAGCCCCAGATATCCCCTTGTCTTTTCTTGAAATGATATGCTTGAGCAAGTTGAATGGATAAATGCCAATGGTATTTGCTTCCTTCGGCTTATTTGTAAGATATAACCATTGTTTACCTTCCTCTATTTTAACCTCGAGTTTGTCTTCATTGCCAGCCCTTTCAATCAACAGCTCAAAATCCATTGTTTGGTCGAATGACACCATTAAATCGCCAATATAGACCTCAATCTCTGGCTTCCTCACAAGCCAAGACCATATCAATGATTTGTAAATGGAAGATATGGTATCCTTTTCAAGACGATTGCAAACAATTGTCCAAATCTGAGGCACTTTGGCGTTAGAGAAATAAGTAACAATCACTTCCTCTATTATATACTCCACCAATTCATCTGGTGATAACGCGATAATTGCCATGATTGGCATATACTTCTGCAAGATGAGCTACGTTGTTTTGTTTTACTCTTATTCTTTCGTGTGTTTTTTTCTTTGAGAAGGTATGCGCTTCAGTTGATAACTATACAGAGAAATAAATTGATTTTGATCATTGTTCCTGTCCATAAATCTGTTTCAAATCAAAGAAGAATAGATGTTCTGAATTAAAAAAGATGTGGTGGCTCACATATATACCAGTATATATCTATCTAGCTTGCCAATATATGTCATTCCGTCGAAAAGAAGTTAATTTTACTCTTCAATCTGGCGGAAAAACAGAATATATAGAATTTATGCAGCGTCTAACGATTGAGACATTGGTCTAACCGATAACTTCTGATTCCTATTAAGCTGTGTTAACCAGCTTCGAGAGTGATTGATAACATCATCAATTTGAAGTGGTGCCTCATTTGAAACGTAAGCTTCGTTTGCGATGGATTGAAAAAAAAAAAAAATTTTATTTTCTCAGAATTTTTCGAAAAGTTATTAGCACTATTGCCGGAGACTTCAAATATTTATAGTATCATATAAAGAGTAAATGTCAGACTCAGAGGAAGAGCTGTAAGTCTCAAATTTTTCTTGGAAAATTAAATTTCGATCAAGTTTGACTAACTTGAGGGAAATGCAGCACCTTATCGATACATGCTTTAGCTGCATTACAGCAGTTTAGACAGGAAGAAGAAGATAACAGAAAAAAATTCGAGCAGCTTTATTCACAAGCTGAGGATGACTTTGATGCCCTGCAGCTGAAACTGCTGGTAGCAACTTCCATAGACCATTTCAAAGAAGATTGGCAGTTGTCGCAATTTTGGTACAACGACGAGACGTCAGATGTCTTTGCCAAAGAACTTTTGAAAGACGCTGATGAAGACACCATCATATGCATAGCCAGTGCCCCAGCTGTGTATGCAGCTGTGAACAGAATTCCCAAATCGGAATGGCCAACACAACATATATATTTATTAGAATATGACACTAGATTCAATTTATTGGCCGGTGCGTCTCACTTTTTCTTCTACGATTATAACGAGCCCCATCAGATTCCCGAAAAGTTGCGTCATAAAGTGCATAGATTGTTGATAGATCCTCCATTTTTGGAAAAAGATTGTCAGGTGAAATCCTCAATCGCTGCCAAAAACTTGTTAGTTCAAGATAAGACTGAAAGAACTAAATCAGGGGCGCTCAAATACAAGATGATTTCATCCACAGGTGAGAGAATGAGAGAAGTCATCAAGAAAATTTATCCCGATACCACAATGACTGATTTTTACCCTGAACACAAAAATGGGTTGAGTAATGAGTTCAGATGTTATGCCACCTACGAGGGAGACTACTGGAAATTCCAGAAAGATCATGTATAGACTTAACTTTTTATTCTATTTATAATCAAACAGCCCCCTTTGCTATTTTCCTTAAGAAAAAAATTGATGGAGACAAAGACCAAAAGTAATATACGCTGGCAGACCTTATCAAAGATAGTAGAATTCAGTGTGACTACCAAAGCAGCATGGCTCAAAAAGACCTGTTTGCCGACTTGTTGGGCTCATTCTCGTCTGGGTCCAAAAATAATTTGAAAAATATGTCATTGGCAGAAAGACAGCGACAACAGCAAAGCATGAAAGAAAACATATCTAGTCAATCGAGTGATAGTTGGTCAGGATTGGACCTCTTGGGATCAGCAATGCCACCATCAAAATCCCAAACCTCCAATCCTTTAGATGATCACCTTAATATTTTTGGGGACCTGCCAACGTCCTCGAATATTGTCGAACAAGAACTGGCTGATACTAATACGCAGCCGCCTAAAAGCAAATCGGCAACAACACCTGTCTCCGATCAATTCATTGATCTCTTCACGACAGAGATAAATTCTGACAGTACTACAACAGAAAAGATAGGTGGTAATAGTAGTCGTAGCAATGGTCAACAAAGGGGCAACACTCCTAATAAAACTCATGTGAATCTTTTTGGAGATGATGAGTTCACCGATGCGTTCACTGAGGATGAATCACAACTGCCAAGTGGCGCAACAACTGAGTCATTCAGCTCGGAAACAGTCCCAGCCCCAACCCAAAGTGAAATGTACAAGAAGGATGCAGCATTATCAGAACTCTTGGATATGGGATTTGAGCTTGAAGTTGCCAAAAGGGCTTTGAGTGGGACCACAGATTATGATCTCAATGAGGCAATCTCGATCATAATGAAAGAAGCTCATCTCAAATCCAAAGTGAAACAAAATGGCAGATCATCTGCTTCTACGCGACAGAATGTTGAGACAGAGCCAGATGAGTTGACTCAGGCCTTGCAGGATCTAACCGTTGACATCAAGTCAAAGGCCTTCAGTTTATTCTCTAAAGGCCGCGAAACGTTGGCCAAAGGAATTGAGATCTACAAGGAGCAGCAATTTGCAAATAACGATAACCAGCCGGTATGGATGCGAAATCAGCAAACCTATAAACTGAAGTCGATGACTTCAGAGGTAGATAATGATGATGATGTCGAAGAGTTTGGCAAGGAAGAAATGAGAATGATTGTGGAAAAACAGAGAGCACTCGACAAAAGAATGAGACAGGAAAAGGAAAAGCGGGCAAGATTAGAAAGAGAAAAATTTCAGGCATCCAGGAGCGGAAGCAAATTTGATGAGCCGGTATCGAGGTTCAATCAAGGTAAATTTGAAGAACCAACTCAAAGATCTAAAAACCCATTTGACGAGCAGTTATCGAAAAGCAAAAGCAGAGATAAAACCGAGAAGAAACAACCAGTCTCTAAATTGGAGTCTTTGTCTGGCGAGAGAGTATCAAAGTTTAGCGAACCAGTTGCCAGAAAGAGAACTGGCGACGGTCAAATAAAGAGTTCAGTTGACGACTCAAACTCCAGTAATATCAAATCAATTTCCACTCCAATTGCAAGTTCAATTTCACCGGTGGATGATCTGTTTGACATTTTTAATTCTCCATTATCGTCGACTTCAGGAACTCGTAACTTGATTCCCGATGTTGCCATTTCATCCATTCAATTGGAAAGTTTTAAGGATTCAAGAGAGAAGGGTAACGATTTATTTCAGAAGGGAGATTTTACAAGCGCTTTGACCAAGTATCAGGAATCTCTATCATCCTTACCACCGAAGCACAAGTTATCGATAATATCTTTATCAAATATATCGAATGTGCAATCCAAATTGGGTAACTCTAAGGAATGTTTGAAAACCATTGATGAAGCCTTGACCTTGATTGATGGTTACAAATTGAGTATGAGCCAATTCAATGATGTTGAAATTGAATCAGGAAAAAAATTGAAACCAATTTGGATCAAGTTGGTATCTAGAAAAGCTGAATCATTGGAGCATTTGGAGAAATTTGAAGAATCTTTGAAATATTACAACATGTGCATCGAAAATGGTGGTGCCAGCAAATCAATAATGGACGGTAAAAGAAGAGTTTTGAAGATTTTACAGCCAAGCTCTAGTAATCCCACACCAAAACTGACGCCGAAACCAGAATCCCCCTCAACTGTATCACGGAGACAAAGTGAGAGTTTGAAAAAAATAGCGAAACAAAATTCTGACAAGGAGAAAGAAGACCTGACTAGATTTGCCTTGCACGACTCTATTGAGTTGAAAGTTTCCCAATGGAAGCATGGTAAGGAAGATAATCTCCGAGCATTGCTTGCATCTTTACATGAGATCTTGTGGCCAGAGTTGGGTTGGAAGCCAGTGAATTTGACCGATTTGGTGTTGAACAAGAAGGTGAAGATTTATTATCTCAAAGCGGTCTCTAAGACTCACCCTGATAAATTGAACAAGTGTACCGTTGAACAAAAGATGATTGCCCAAAATGTTTTTGTTGTGTTGAACCAATCGTGGGATAAATTCAAAGAGAGTAATGGGATGAGCTGATCAATTTATGTTTATCAAATATACCAAATGATTTAGAATGGATTTATAAATTCAAAAAGATCAATGAGATAAACTGATCACTTTAAGCTTTATAGATATATACGAAATAAATTAGAGTTGAATGCATAAATTCTATACGAATCACGAGATATAAAAAAGGTTGTGTCAATCTTTGTCAATCAAGTTGATAACGTGACAACCGCATACATATAGCCAAATGAGTGAATGCTACAGAAGCCATTCGCAGTATACCCCAGCAAATAAATCGCTGCTGGTATGAGAGCTTAGGCATATATCAAGAGAAGTTATAATTTATTGCCAATTGTATCCTTTTTATTTCTTTTTCAGGCCAAGACGAACAACCTTGCCATTGTAAATCAGCGTGTGTTTTTTGGAAAGTTGGGTGTGGGGGATTTAGTTTTGAAATGATTCAAATAGAGGCATTGAGATGAAGATGCAATCAAAAGAAAACAAAAAACCACACAGTTCACCTTGTTTTTATCGAATCATTTATGCTTCAACTCGCCCTGCAGCCTTGACTCATCAATTAAGTTCTCATAGTAAGAAATAGCAAAGTTTAAAGATTCTCTCAACGGACTCATCATCAGCGTGGCTAACTTGACATCATCCAGCACCACCACCTCCGCGATCAACGAGTCCATCCTCGTTATCGAGCTTTGTAAACCTTGAAATAAATTTTTCAACATCTTTTCATTTGCTGTTGGGTCTTGCAAGTTCAACCAAAAATGTCTGAGAAATTCAATTGAAGTTGAGTGGCAAAGTCGGAGGTTCTCTGAGAGCAGCAGATCGCCCAAGGGTGATTCTTCCTCTTCTGTTAGCAGTTTGGTCAGCTGCACTTCTTCAAGTGGTTGCAGTGATTCAAAGCTCACCTGCCAGCTCTGTTTCGATTGCTTGGCGTTGACGCGGATCAAAGTTGAGATCTCCCTTGTCAGTTCCAAAATTTGTCTTTTCAGCTCGTCACTATTGACGATCTGGTCCAATTCTATAGCTGTGTCAAAAGACAGCGAAGAATTGTTCACAAATTTCAGATAGGCGTCTTTATCCAAGCTTAGTTCATCAACTGAGCGGTTTTGTTTCAAATTTCTTTTCACAATCAACTCATTATATTCTGGTTCTTCCTTGTCTTCTAAATCCATCAATTCCAACTCTTGTTCCCTTTCATCATCATTTTCCAACTCTGGATCTTCAACGATGATATTGCTCACCATTTTTCTGCTCAACCGATTCATACTTTTGAAAACGCTCACCACGTCTTGACCTTTATCAAATTTCATTGTATAATCGGGTCCATTACCCAATTTTTCAGAGACATCCTCTTCATTACCATTGATGTCGATAAACTTGCTGATGTGATGATTTTCAATCTCCTTCTCCTTTTCCACCTCCTCTGCCAGTTCTTCTCCATCATCGCCATCAAAATCAGGATCAACGTACAAATATTTGTCAAATATGGCATCAACTTTAGCATTATTATAATTTTTTTCACCACGTAGCCTTCTAAACAATTTAGAACTGAAAAATCTTGACCAAAATACTCCTTCACCAAACCTCTTTGGAACGTTATCGTTATAAATTTTACGAACGATGGGGTATTGTTCAAAGATTGAATGGATTTTTTCCCTCGTCACAGAGACATTCACCTCATTATCCGATGTCGCCACTGGTTTAATAGTACTCAAGACGTTATACGAACCTTTCTTCTGATTATTTTGGATGGCATATGAGCGCAACAAATGTATTCTTGTGTTCCAAAACTCCTGAGGGTCCAACCCATTATTCATTACCGCTTCTCTAAAAGTGTTCATTAAATTCTTATTCTCTTTCAATAACTTCTGTTGTAACTGATGATTTTTCAACAACTTCTTCGCATCTAACAAATTCAACAAGAACTCATCGTTCACCAAAGCTGATTGAGGTACCGGCGTTGAAGCCACCAGACTACTCTCTCGATCTTGTTTGGCCCGTACTCGTATCTGTTGTAATGATTGTTTAATGTTGTTCATCACATCTCGAGACCCGAATGAAAAAACATTCTTTTTATCACCAGTGATGATATTCAACGCTATCTTATTAGAAGTCAGTGGTGTCTCTTGAAGATTTGTCACTTGATCAAGTTGGATTGAAACTTCTTTGATCTCCACATTGCTATCGATGGCCTTCCATATCAAAATTGGAGGTGTCTGCTCTTCGAAAATACTTATCATTCCTTGTTTCTTCTTGAACGCAGCAGCACCTGTCAATGAAGCCATTGTTAAATGAGTGTTTGCAAAAGATGATAAGTGTGATTGGCCTTGCTCTCCTTTATCTGTCTATGAAATCTTATATATACTTTTTCCTGTCCTGTCAGTAGCGCTAAAAAAATAAAACCGCACACACAATTTTTTTTTTATTTTTGCTTGATATAAAAAAAAAAAAAAAAAAAAGTTTCAACAGTGTGTTATTTGATATTGACAAATCAGACCAGATCACAAACACATACATCCACTTAACATGTTCACCGTAAGAAAACTTGGAATCAACAGCGTGATAAGGTATAGATCACCTTTACTTTCTTTGAGAAGTTTAACTTCTGCTTCACCATTGGTATCACATTACAGCACCGTCAAGCATGTACATAGACCAGACGAATTACCAAATAAGAAACGAATGACAACCGATCATGACCTTCCTGACCCATTGAGGGAGAAAAAATTGCAAAGACTTTATTTGGTGATGTTTATTCTGGCGATGTATATCACATTATTTGGTGTATTCAATTATGAAAAGACGTCATCACCAGTAATGAATGCAACGATGTATTTTTTGAGACGTTCAGAATTGGCTCGTTCAAAGCTAGGCAAACAGATTACATTTGCTGGGTTATTTCCCTGGGTACATGGAGAATTAAATACCATGGTTGGAAATGTCGATATCAATGTCAAAGTTCTGGGTGATAAGCTGACAGGTAAGATGGTTTTGAAGCTGAGTAGAGATTCAAGACAAAATGAGTTTGTCATTCATACCTGGGAATTGATTGTGAATGATCAAGTTTACAACTTGATGGAAGATAGCTCCATCGAGTTCAGCTTGTAAGTTGAAATAACACAGGGTAGGATATCATGTACATATATATCATAAAATAGACAAAATATGCTTAAACGCAATAGTTTGCCACGGGTCTCTTTGTTAATTATGATCTATTTCAAAATCTAGCGATACGATAAAATTTCAAGATTAACTAGATTGAAAGCAAATAATGTAGCTTGTTTCAACCATGAATTCTGGTCAAGAAAAATGATTAAATAAAGTGATTGGTACATGCAATCTATGTGTGGCTCGTATAGAGTTTTCAAAGAGATCAAAATGACAAATCATTGGACAAGAGAATAAAAATAGTCAATATTAAATATATCTGGTCAACGCCAAATCAACAGCTTCAACAACGGGTAACGGTATACATGTGTGAAAAGTGAAAAGGCGGTCGAAAAAATTGAAGGTTGATTCTGATATTATACCCAAGATGAACCCAGTGTGAATGGAGGGCAAGCAGGTCCATGTTCATAAACCCATCAATTGGGCCTGAGACTGTTCAAAAATATCTTTTTATTGTCTTTATAATTGGTAAAACTATCATCGTCAATTATACCATCATCATTGTCGTCATTCAATTTGGTTATGTTATCATCGTCGTTACCAATGCTGCTGTTGTTGTTACTCATTGTGTATAAATTATCACCAGCGATGGTCTCAAAATTTCCGTATTGAGAAAACCTCGGCTTTGAGTATTCTTCAAATGGAGATTGCTGGGGTAGCGACAGCTCTTGAGCTTCTTGAACCGTCACTGTATCATGGAATGCATCAAGTTCAGATGTGGTTGAGAGGTGCTGCACTGTCAATTGAGGTGCTGCTGTTATCGATGCGACGTCATTAGTAGAACTATTTGATTCTTCCTTTTCCTGCTTGGTGGCTATCCTATCATTGTTTATAAGATTGTTATTTGATCTATTGGATGATGACGACATTTTAGAATTCTCATACAAGTTGTGCCTAGACGAATGTGAAGAGTTAAAATTGTTGTAAACGTTGATGGCATGATTCGAGGCGTTGGCCAATGTGTGTGTAGTTAAGGGGAACGATGAAGAGTCATTTCTATTCAACAATTTGATATAATCAGAATTGATTGTTGAAATACTATCGTTGTTGGAGTTGTTATGGGCACCAAAACCATTTTGATGAGGGGTAGCTTGATGTTGTTGTTGTTGCTGTTGATGTTGATGTTGATGTTGATGTTGTTGTTGTTTGGAATATGTGGATGGTGATAAGTCTTGAGCAATATTGTTGGAAGCTCTCCTTACGGATTTAGTGAGTTTTCTCAAAAATCCTGGCAGTGGTGGTTGCGGTTGTTGCTGCTCTTCATCATGGCCAAGTTGAGTATCATGGGGCGATTGTTGTTGATGTTCTGGGGAGTGAGGATCGCTGTGGAGATGGTGATTCTGGTAGGACATTGATGACAATGAAGATGTACTATCCGAAGAACGATTTTGGTGTGAAACGCCTGGTGGAGGAAGGATGGGGATGACGCTATCGTAGTAATCCATATAGCTTGGTGGTGATATCTTACTATTGCTCCGCGTGGTGTTGGATGTTGTTGTATTAGATCCTGATTTTTCGGTGGTGGTGTTGTTGTTGTTAATGTTATCATCTGAAATAGATCCACCGCTATTTGATTTAGAGACAACATGTGGTGTTGGAGAAGATTTATCATTGTTATTGTTGTAGTGGAACAGGAAGGAGAATTCTTCCAAATCCAAATCTCTTTTGTCAATTTCGTCTTCTTCATCCAATTCTTGTTGTATTCTTTGACCACCCCTGTACCAGGTGATGTAAGCTATTATTCCAACAAGGAGGCAGGGGACCCCTATTGATAGGCCGACAGCTAAGCCTGTTGTATGAGCCATGGTGTTATATGATTGATGCTCAGTATGAAATGGGATGCAAAGGTATAGCCAAGGAGAGTGTGTGTATGATGGTGATACAATTTGATAAATCTAAGCGAATGTGGTGGTGATGGTATGTTGAAGTAGAAAAGATATCGATTAAATCTTGGTTGGATATTGGAAAAGTCTTGGGAGTTTATTGCTTGATCGATGTGTGATTTTTGATTTGAATTGCCCAAACAAAACAAAAATTTTCTTTAAACAGTTACAATCTTTCTCTCTTTGTTTTGTTAATATTATTACTTCTTTGTGATAATACATACAAATAACAACAATAAACAAAAATTTGTGTGTGTTTGCTGCCGAATTTTTTTTGTGTGTCCAAACACAACAAACAAATGCAAGACAAGGCAGGGTAGAGGGTAGGGCACACGCACACGCACAGAAAATGTACAATTACAGCCAGCCAGCCCCACTACACGATAAGATTAGAAAATATATATATATATAAATGTTTCTACGGTGCTCAAGATATGAAAATGTCCAGTAATGAACTACTCTATAGAGACAATATCTGTATACATTGTATGCATCTCTACATTCCTCTCACTCCATCGTATACATGTAATTTTTACTCTACTTCACACTCAACAGACACCTACCTACAGACTAAGCAAAACGGAAAAAAAAAACCCTTTTGGTTTTGATTTTCCTTGCAACACCCAAAAAAAGAAAAAAAGAAAAAAATGTTGCCAAATATAGAGAAACCAAAAGTCGTGCACTGACTGTTAGAAATGCTCAAAACAGCACAAAGACAAAGTCGTGCACTACCAACTCACACAATTAGAGAATATTATATCATGTTCACCACAAGCCACCATTACTGCCACCTCTCCTACTGGTATCGATTCCAAATACGGTACCTTTATTAATACCACCTTTGAAATCGTCAAACCATCCACTCATATTGGAATCACAATTTCCCAATTCCCGTTGCATCTGCAGTTCCGGCAACCATTTTTCCATGTTATGCAAACGTCTATTACTGGAAGGATGTGTCGAAAGAAATTCCAGTGCTCCACCTCCATTTCTTTTTTCAAACTCTGAAAACCGTTGCCATACATGAGACAGTTCACGAGGATCAAAACATGCTTTCAGCATCAACATCAATCCAATGTAATCAGCTTCTGTTTCCATCTCTCTCGACAGAGGCATTTGTAATCCCGCAGACACCAACACATTACTAAACCAATCCATCCCAGTCAGTGCATACAACAACAAATTTAACAGAATGTAGATGGGCAGTTTCGACATGTTTTCTCCAGAGTGACGTGCCAATTGATGAGAAAACTCATGCAGTAATATGGTGGCTAATCCATCATCGTTCAGCAGAATAGGGAGGATACTACTGAACACAAAAACTTTACCCCCTGGGATGACAAACGCATTGGGTGGATCATTGGAATTAATCACATATATTTCCCATTGAATATTATCATCTTTGGTTTGACTCGCCTCTATAAGTCTGTGCATGATTCTTTTCACCCTTTGACTCCTTGGATCATTCTGTGGCAAGATTTGTCTCCCATACTGCGACATGATTTGACGATACGTTTGTCTACCCATCATCATTTCTGTTGACTCCGACACAAAGATGAATCTTTTACGTCCACTTACTGGAGCAGGCTCAAGATGTGTTACATAAAAGATTCCACCAACTACCGCTATTCCACCTCCAAGTCTTACAGTCTTTGGGTCCCGAAGTAAACTTGAATACGATGTCTGGTTATTGAACCTTCTGTAGGTCGCATAACCTCTCGCTGTGTTGTTTTTGAATTGAGTTGCCTGTTTGATAAAAGTTTTGAACATTTAATTTGATTGCATAAATTGATGTGTTTCTTCTATTCTTCTCCACTGATTCTCTCAAAAACCCAAAATTTTTTTTTTCTCTTTCTAATTTTAATGTTGCCTGCGAAAGAAGCAAAAGGAATTCGATCAAAAATAATATATAATTCACATACAAAGATATGGGGAAAGCAGAAGTCGGGTCTGCCAAATATATTTCCAATAAGCTCAAGGCTAAGGGGCTTTCAAAGTTGAAATTCTACTGTCAAATCTGTGAAAAACAATGCCGAGACGATAACGGCTTCAAATGTCACATCATATCGAAATCTCATAACGACAAGATATCTCAACTATCGCATAAATCGATAGATGAGTATTCCAATAATTTTGAACAAGCGTTTATCAAATTACTCAGATTAAGTCATGGAAACAAGTTTATCAACGCGAATAAGTTTTATCAGGAATATATCATGAACAGGGATCACACCCATTTGAACTCCACCAAATGGAAATCTTTGACTCTGTTCTGCATACACTGTCAAGAAGCTGGTAGATTACAAATTCAAAATAGTGAACAAGATGAACACTTACAAATCAGGTATATAGACTCCTATAAAGAATCGCTCGTGGGACAAGGCGCATCGACTCTTTCAACTGAAAAGGATTTGTCTTTAAAATACTTGGAGTCTCAAATCCTGCGAAATAGACAGCTCCAACAAGAGCAAAATTCAGTACCAGAAAATATACGACAATTAAAAGATCTGGATAACAGTTATAAAGCAAACGGCAATAAAATCAGTATCTCGATCAAGAGTAAAGTGTACGATACTCCGATCAACAAATGCGGTGTAAGATGCAAACCTGTCATGCCAGGGTCTGTGACAGAGATCAAAGTTGTGAATAGAGCGAAAAACCCTCATTTGAAACCACGCAAGGGTAATGTGTTCAAACAGAAAGAAATCAAGGAGTTGGAGCACTCATAGCCACAGCAGTATTTATCATTTAAAGGCAGTGAAGTCATCATAGACTTATTCTTGTACTTTTTTTCCCTTCTTAGCTCCTTGAAAACTGAGATCATGTTGATGGAAAACAAAATCGTCCTTTTGAACTTTTTCAGTAATATTCTTCTTTACAGGTGATGTAGCAGCATGTGGTGTTGATCTGGGCTTAGCTAACTTTGGCATAATCATAGTCAAGTCCCTGCTACTTAAAACGGGTGAGTAAAGCTTTTCATATCATTCAATCAAGTGTTATCTGAACTCACAAGAACATATTAAGGTAGTAAAATGATATGATTCAAATTGTTTTGATCACTTGAACAAAAGTTCATGAAAAAGCTGACAAAGTATTTCATAAATTCAAATTATCTGGTGTAACGTTGTGGTATGATGATAATTTGCATCGAGTGTGGGAAGTGTATACTTTTTGATACAAATAGTAGTCTGTCAATATAGTATGTAGTCTTATAATATAGTACTATTGAACAAAGTTGTTGATCTTCGATGTTGCAGGCAATCACTCATAGAAAGTTTCAATCGAAGCTGTGTGTGCTGAGACTATTCGCCATGTTAAAGACAGTTCAAATATTTCATTCAACATGGGTAGATATAATCAATGAGACTTGATCTGTCGACTTTCAACTTCATCTATATTGCCCCGTTTTACATGATGTTGAAGGTAATTTTTATTCTTGTTTTATATAATCTATTAAAGTGGAGGCCTTTGAATTCAAAAACATTTCAAATAAATGGCACATCGGTTCAATTAAAAGGACCATCAAAGGTGATGATTAAAGTAAAAATGTATGGACCTAAAATATCGACCATTATTGCTCAATGCGCTAGTGGATCAAAAAATTTTTGAAACCAGGTGCCTTTGAATAATCTCATACCAGCAGTTGAAGATTTCAGAAAGTCTCCCTCTAAACGTGAATTTTCAAATCGCTTTTCAGCATCATGACGGTATTTTTGTAGAATTGTAAACCAGAAAAGAGCGTACCACAAACCGCCTAATAGGTCGATTCTCCAATGATGATTTAAATACATAGTAGCCCACCATTGAACTAAAACAAATAAACCACCAAGAAACTTTACTACCGACCATCTTGAATAATAGCATAGATGAAATAACACTAATACCGCCATTGCAGAATGTAGTGAAGGAAATGCACCAAACACAATAGGCGATTTATGAAATCCATTTGAATTCAAATGTGTCCCCATTGCTATATCAACTCTCACAAGTCCAGCGGCATACCCCAACATGTCATAGTTGGGAACTTCATCGGGTCCATACAACTCGGTGAACCAAGGGGCAGCATTAGGAAATATCAAATGAGTGAGTACTCCACATAAATTTTGCAGTCCTAAAGCAATGGCGAACCATTTTAAAGCTCCTTGTGCATGAAATAAGTACAACCAGATCGCAGTAAACAATGGAGCACACAAATGGCATATAACATAAGAGAACCATGCTAAAATATCCAGCCACTTTGTTTGATGAGTACTGATAAAATGTTCAAAATTTAAGATCAACCACGAACTCAGAAGTAAGATTGGTGGTGTTGCAAGAAACTTCTGATGCTTATATGGAAGCGAGAACGAATCAACTTGCTCATTCTTTGACTTTGTTAGTGAGTGAACAGTTGGCATGTATTCTATGTCTTCTGACAATAGTTCCTCTTGAGAAACTCTAATCAAAAAGGAAGGATCTTCCATGGAAAATTGTGACATTTGGTAGTCCTCACCAGCGAATTTCGGATTCTCCTCATCGTTTACTGGGGAATTTGAAGAATAAAATAAAACGTAAATAAGATAACTCATCACACAAATGATTGAAAAAGACAAGAATCCATTGACTGAAGGAATATCGAACACAATGCACTCCAGAGCCGGAAGTAGTTTGACATGAACTTTGGGGCGACAATTGTGAGGTATCGTGCCTGCATTCTTGAAGATAACCAACCAAATAAATACTAAACTGAAGTTCAAGCAGAACTTTATTATCACTTCGAAAATGCAACGGTCATTGCAGACAGCCTTCCATAACCTTTTCAACACTACTAATATGATCGCTTTGGAGGAAATAAACCTCCTTGATATTGCTTTCATTGGAAGCTTCTTTTCTGTTTGAAGAGATGACTTCCGAAGTTTAATATTTAGGATACCTTCGAGAAGGATTTATATACAAGTATTGTGTGAAACTTCTTTGAGAACTTTAAGAAAAGTTCCTAAAGAACAAGAAATTTCTTAGCTTTATTTTAGCGCGTCTCTCGTGGATTCATTCCTATTGGGCCCAACACAAGCATTGATGTGAAAGTTTTACCAAGTCTTGTTGTTTTGATGGTATTCTTTGATGCATTTTGTCCCCGCCCTTTTTTTTTAAAAAAAAAACGAAATTCCTTTATATTAGCCTTTGATTTTATCTAGCATTATTCTCTAAATAACTCTAATCTCTTATCAAAGAAGGACTCACTTGTGTGATCAAGCTATCAATTTGTTCTGACTTTTGAGTTACAATCAAGATACAATTACAAATATTCGTCTTCTATGCTGGGGCTATAGCCTAAACTATGAATTTTCCGGAGGTTACAGCTCAATGTCACTGTCAATTTTCAGTTACAAAACCTGATGTGCTGCCAACAAACCACCAACAGAGGTGACGACGGTTACACCAGTACTGCCGTATCTTAGATTCTCTTTTTTGAAGAAAAGGCGTCGGTCGATTTCTCCGAAACCACTCCCGATAATACACGGGGCAAAGAAAAGCTTGTTTTGTCACGTCTAAATTACAAATGTAAATTTGCCGTACACATAAGTTGAATATTCAAAAGTCGCACAACTGCATATCTCAAAAAAGTCACTAAAGTCGTAATTTATTCAGTCAGATGTTGCTTGGAACAATAAAAGTTTCCCTACCTTGTTAATATGTTTGAGTATGCATCTATGGGAGAATTTACTAGCAAATCTCAAATTGTGAAGACTGCAACTTTTTTCTCTTTTTTTGAGAAAAGTCTATTGTTAAGTATGTATTTATCTATAAACAAGTTTGCTGGTATATCTTAATTCGCCAGGTTGGCGTCGCCTTTTCTAGCTCATGCTGAGTGTAATGAAGTATTTCACATTAAAACGTCGAATCAGAGCTCTTTGAAATTTACAATATAAATGACACTATAGTCCAAAAAAACTCAAGTCCAAGCAGAAAAGACAAATTCTAAGAATAATTCAGATAAAAAACATTAGAATTGTGACACATAAGATCTTTTAAAGATGGCTATCAGGGATTCGTCATTGCAAAGAAATTGGGTAAGCATGTTTTAATTTATTCCGCGATCACGCAATTTCAAAAATGGGGCATAAAAAAAGGAGACTAAATCAACATAAAGTATTGAAAACCGAAGTCAAATAATATTCCAGCTTTTTTATGCATCTATATGTTGGTTCAATTTGAAACACGAAAGATTTGAATAATCAGAAAAAAAAGCTTCTTTTTTACTCGATAAGGCCGTGAGCCATTCACACGGCACAAAAGATAAAAATAAGAATAGAACTTCAAATAATAGGCTTCAAACTTTCCACTATCGATAGAAACTTCTTCATGGCAACACACTCGAAGTTGTTTAATCCTTGAATGTTATCAAGAGGTACAATTATATAGATCACTTCCATTGATTGCAAAAAAGCAGCACAAAAAGTAGCTACTCTCCTAATGAAAACAGGAAACCGTGTCCATTAGTTTTAGTGACCTTTTTTTAAAAAGGTTCTAAAATACCAATACAAATAAGCTGCGAATCCCTGATCTCCCAACTAATCTTCTTTTCTTCAGAAGAGAACTTTCATTTAAAAAATACATAGATGTTTATCAAGCAATTTTCGCCATTGCTGAACTTATTTCTGAATTCTTTGACTCAAGGATTCGGATCAGAGTTATTTTACCTCGATGATCGTCATGTCAGTGGTTGTTTTGATGTCATTAAAAATGATTTGTTGATGAACACGTACGACGAAGGTCTTCAAATAAGCCTTGCCTCGTCAAACAATGACTCAATAAGAGATTCAGATTGGCATCTCACCCTTTACAAACTTTCAAATTTGGTTCCAAATAATCGTTCAATCCATTTCAGCTCACACACTGAACCCAACGTCGAAGACCGGTTCCATTTCAAAAACTCCAAGAATTGGGCTTTGAGTACCGATTTAAATTCGGCTAACATGAACACAAGTCTCAAATTTGAGGGAAATGGAAGATATTGTTATAATGCAATCAACTTGAGAGGTGATGATAACTCGACCATTACAGCAACAATTGATCACCCAAACACCAGAGAATTTTCGACAGCTCAATTAGGTATCAGCCTCAATTTTTTCATTGTCCTTGTCTGTTCAATCATGGTGATTTCTTTAATTTCAAGGTGGAGAAACAACCCATATGGCTCAAAGATGCCTAAAAGATTGAAACAAATTATTTTTCTCCATTTCATTCCTTGCTTTGTACTCCCTCCCATCGTCGATGTTATTGTTCATATTCTTTCCTTCTCAGAAAATGCTTCATTCACACCCTCGCTTGGCTTGGCACTGTGTTTTGTTTTAACCATGGCTATGGAATGGTTAGCATCACTTTTGCCACACCTTTATCTTTTATTCATTTCTCATGGATTCGATGTCTTACCCAGTGACAAGTATCCATTGAGATCCAAGCGTTACAGAACAGTTTGGCTAATAATAGCAGCTCAAACTATCTTTAGCCCTTTCAAGGGAAATAAAAGTGTGCTGGGATGGTTATCAACCTTAACAACTTCCTTCAGTTACATCTATCCATATATGCAGTATTTCAAAACCAAAGAAGAACTTTCTCAGATGTCATTGAAATATCCAAAGAGACTTAAAAAAGTTCTTGAGTTCTATTTATGGATGGCCTTGATTTTGATTGTACAAATCATCTTCAACGCCTGTTACCCCTTCACAATCAAGCTTTGGTTTGACAAGTCTAGCTTTTCTGGAATAAGATTGATCTGCGAAGCACTCGAAGAAGGTTTAGCGGATGCTTCAATTGAGTACTACATGTTAAGTCATTTTTGGAATCCCGAGCTGCTTTTGGTTGACAAGACAGGTGCTTTACAAGTTGATGAGCAAGTTGATGATATCGAAATGGAGAGTTTTAAAAGAGATTGATTGCGAGCAAAGTCTCATTTTTGCGCTCCTTTATGCCACCATCGTCGGAATAGACTTATTTCATTTATTTTCTCATAATTTTTCTGAAGTGTTGAAACTTCGAATCTCTCTACTATTTTCAATCACCATCTGTACAGCATCGCGTGCTCTTCAACACAGAAAAGATAGCTGCATGACTTCTCATCATGATAACTTTCCTTCAATTATATGATTTTGTATATATATTCGTTCTTTAAAAGTGAGATTTTTTCTCCGGCTACAACACAATAACAGTGTATATCTTTATCTATCGGTGACAAGGATATGATATCATTGTGACTGATACAATTTCTCTCTATGGTCAATTTATGATATCGGAAAAATCAAAAAAGAACTTTTAACAGAAGATCAATCATGTGTCAATTGAATTAACACATGTCAAATCAAAACTGTTCATTTTCACACGACTTTAAATTGTGGCTAGTAAAAGTTAATGCTGACTCCGCAATATCGAGAAAAATTGATTTTATAGTTATTGCGCTATTACAAAAACTACTACGTTGTTATACATGTATGTCGCTCCTTTAATTCTTATAATCTATACGCAATTATGCCAATAACTCTTCAATAGAACTAATAATGATAAATGTCTCACATCCTCTGCTACTGGAGAGTCTCACCTCTGCAACCAACCCTTTTGAATCCATCACAGAATCTTTTTTTCACAAGAGAACATCTGAATTTAACAAAACCGGGTTAACAGAATATAGCAATGAGTTGATCCTCGTGCCAAAATTTCTCACTACCATCATAGATGAGTCTGCCAATTTGCTTCGTAACTTGCCCATCATCAAGCACTGGGTAGGTCCGCCATTCGAACACCAGGAGCAATTAAACAAATTGTTGGCTCAACAGAAACTGGCAACTTCTTACAAGGAGTGGTTTGAAATATCTGTTCAATTAGATAAGTTTTTACAAAATGACAAGTGGAAATTAGAAAATAGCAGCACATTATACGACTATACTTTAATCAAGGAACATCTTGATACCTTGCAAGAGGCTCGTATCAACAAGGATTATCTGAAATTGTTATATCTCGTCAGGACCACTTGGACAAGAAACTTGGGTAATATGGGGAACATCAATCTATACAGACACAGCCATGTTGGAACAAAGAAGTTGATTGAGACTTATATTGAAGAATGTGAGTTGATATTGGAAGAGTTGACAAGTTCGCAATGCCCTTTAGATGACAGATATGTGTTGTCGATGTTATTACAAACGAGGAAACTGATTGGAAGAACGGCGTTGGTGTTGAGCGGTGGTGGTTGTTTTGGATTATTCCACATTGGAGTCTTGTCAAATTTATTGGAGCTGAATCTTTTACCGAAAATAATCTCCGGTTCATCTGCAGGAGCCATCATTGCTAGTATATTGTGTGTTCAATCTCAAGAAGAGACCATTAATTTGATCTCCACCATAGAGACCAAGAATTTCGATATTTTTGAATCGAGCACTAACAAGGAATCGATCTTTGTCAAATTGGCACGATTATTGAAATACGGTACTTGGTTTGACAATAAGTATTTACATCACACGATGAAAGATTTCTTGGGAGATTTGACTTTCAGAGAGTCCTACAATAGAACTGGAAGGATTTTAAACGTTACTGTGTCACCAGCATCAATACACGAACAACCAACGTTGTTGAACTATTTAACAGCGCCAAATGTGTTGATATGGTCAGCTGTTTGTGCATCTTGTTCCTTGCCCGGGATTTTTCCCTCTTCAACCATATATGAAAAAACTCCCATAGGGGAGCAACAGGAATGGAATCATACCTCTGTAAAATTTGTCGATGGATCAGTTGATAATGATATGCCAATTGCAAGATTGTCTGAGATGTTCAACGTTGATCACATTATAGCCTGTCAATGTAATCCACATGTGGTACCTTTTTTGAAGATGTCGGTGAAGAGTGTTGGAGGAGAAGTGGAGGATGATTTTTCTGCAAAGTTCAAGAAACTATTGAATAAAGGATATGATTTATTCTCAACTGAAGTGATGCATTATTTGGAAGTACTGAGTGAGTTGGGAATCCTGAAAAATATCTCTACTAAATTACGCTCGGTCATTGCACAACAATACAGCGGTGATATTACCATCATACCTGATATAAGGCTTACTGAAATTGACAAATTGCTAGCTAATCCAACACCAAAGTTCTTGTTGGATGCCACTGTTAGAGGTGCAAGAGCTACTTGGCCCAAAATCACATTGATCAAGAATCACTGTTCAATCGAATTTGCCTTGGATGGATCAATTTCAAGTTTAAGGTCTAGGTTGATCAATACAAGGGTAGCATCTTCATTACCTTTGATTAGCGGCAAACAGAATGAATCATTCACTGGTGATAGAGAAGTGCCCGATAACTTCAAAGTTAGTTCCTCAGATTCCAGTAGACAAAGCATCAAACATCATGGTCGGCATCATTCTGAAACTGTTAGCTTAGGCGCTTTAGTATCAGGGCAGTCCTTGCATCCACTGCAGTTAAAGTTGCAACAACAACAACAACTGCTGCAGCTGCTGCGTGCGATCAGATACAAGAATTCTATGCCTTTGATGCATGGTTCGAACTCAAGGTTCGATAAACTGCTCAACATTAGAAGAAGACGAACTTTATCGAACGCCTCACAACTTGATCTCGCGAGAAATTCTTCAAGGTATGACACTACTAGGTTGAACACTGTGAATTTTTCTTTACCAACATCGGCAAACACTACACACCCCACCTCACCGTTCCAAATGAGAACAAAAGATTATTTCAATTATGATAGAGTGAACCCAACATCTTCAGCAAACATGAACTACTCGGTATCACCTAAGACTGTCAAAACCAGAAATCATTCGATTTCCAAGATTAATTCTCAATTTTTCCAGAACAATCGGATACCAAAAGTTATGTTAGCTGAAAAAAATGTAGAAGATGGTGATGGTCAACCTAAAAACTTGGATCCCGGTGACGATGACATTCTAATCAAGAAAATCACGGGAACATCTTATGATGAAGAAAGCGATAGTTCCTCATCTCCTGATCTGACCAATGATGATACCTTTGCAGATGGGTATAGCTGGTAAATAGTGTATTCCAGCGCAATAAATACATATGAAGCAATTTCCAAATGTAGAAGGACAAAAATTTTTTCACAAATTTTTTTTCCTTTTCCTTTACAGTGTGGTGAAAAATATCATCTGTAGATAGGATATTCAAAGCGAAAGATAGAAAGAGCATCATTAGGAGCTATTTTAAAGAACTATACACACTTTTAAAATGTCTGTAATTGGTATTTCCTTTGGTAATACTACCACTTCCATCGCTGCTGCCAACCAAGATGGTAAAGTTGATGTCATTGCCAATCAAGATGGTGAAAGATTTATTTCTTCAACATTGTCATACATTGGTAATGACGAGTATCATGGTAACCAGGCCTTATCACAAGTCATAAGAAACCCACAAAACACTATAACTAACTTCAGAGACTTCATTGGTTTACCTTTCGACAAGATCGATACTTCAAACTCGAAATCATCTGCTACACCTATCAATGAAAATGGTGAGGTTTATTACCAGATCATCAATCAAAAAATTTCCAATGATGAAATAGTCAAGAGACATTTGAAGCAGATCAAGAAGGATGCTGAAACTTACTTGGGTAAATCAGTTGAAGGTGCTGTGTTAACTGTGCCAACAAACTTCACCGAAGAACAAAAGGACAAACTCTTCGAGTTGGCATCACAGATCAACTTGAAAGTATTACAATTGATAAATGAACCTTCAGCTGCATTATTGGCTCATTTGACTACCAACGGGGATAACTTGACGAAGGATAAGATATATGTTGTTGCTGACTTTGGTGGTATTAGATCTGATGCTGCTGTTGTCGCTGTACGTGGTGGTATATTGACCATATTGGCCACACTGCATGATTTACAATTGGGTGGTGATAACTTGGATGCAGAATTAAGTGAATTCTTCAACAAAGAGTTTGAGAAAAAGACTAAATGTAACCCAAGAAACAACGCCAGATCTATTGCCAAGATGAAGCAGGCCGCCATCATCACAAAGAAAACTTTGTCTAATGTTAACAGTGCTACCATCTCAATCGACTCTTTAAACGATGGTTTCGACTTCCATTCTAACGTTAACAGATTGCGTTTTGAATTAGTTGCTCGTAATGTATTCAGCAAGATGACTGCCTTTGTGGAAGAGGTTATAAAGAAGGCCAACTTGGAACCATTGGACATTGACGAAGTTTTGTTATGCGGTGGTGTCTCCCATACACCTAAATTGGCCTCGAGCATTGCCTCGTTGTTCCCAGAGACCACTGTTGTTGTCTCTCCAGCCACTGATTCCAAGGCTGTAAATCCTAATGAGTTGATCTGTCGTGGTGCCGCTTTACAAGCTGCTTTGATTGACACTTTTACCGAGGATGAGATCAAGGAGTCATTACAACCTGTTATTCTTAACACCCAACATTTGTCCAAAGCTGTTGGTTTGAAAGATGCCAATGGAGACTTTGTCGAGATATTCCCAACAGAGACACTGTACCCAATCAGAAAGTCAAAAGTCTTGCAAGGTACTGGTGACGTTATTGTTGAAGTTTACGAAGGTGAAAGAACCATAAAGGAGACCACAGTGGAGCCAGTTAAACTGTCAGATGATGAAGATGAGGAAGAATATAGCGACGAAGAACCTGAAGTTATTAGAGAAGTTGTTTACAAGCCAGGTGAATTATTGGCCCAATTGGCGGTAAAGGGAGCTAGCGGAAAGGTAGAAGTTATCTTGGACATCAATAACGAAGGTAAATTGACCGTTACTGCTAGATCAGGCGATGTCACTGTTAAAGGTGAAGTCTCTGCTTGAGATCGGTATTGGGACTTAATACAATAGACTTTTATTTGTTTGAACTGTATCTTAGTATTTTTTTTTACTATTATCCAGCCTCATTTATTTATAAACTTGACACACAAACTTTATTTCCATTATATTTCAAAATGACCACTAGTAACTAAGTTGATTTAAGCTTCTCATTTATTTACTTCTGCAAGTCTTTCTAGAACATCTACCTTGGTCTTGTGATCTTTCTTCTCGAGTCTTCTTTTACTGATTTTGAAACATTCTGGAATATCATCCAATGGCTCACCACTTGCGATTGATTTGGCCAAGGCTTTTCCACTCAACAACACTCTTGGCATACCATGACCAGAGAACCCAGCAATGATGTAACAGTTATCATGGCCCAATTCAGAAAGACTTCCAACATATGGCAATTCATCATTGGCATAACCCATGATACCTGACCAATACCAATCATTCTCAGCATCATAATCCTTCCAAGTAGAATATGTTTTAGCTGCATAATTCTCCAAATATTTTTCAGTTTCGTTCAAATTATATGAATCATCAACCATGTCAAGCATCTCAGAATAGTCTTTCTTGCCTTCCAAAAAGGTATCTAACCCACCACCTACAACTATTGAACCGTCTGGTCTGTTGATCAAGTAATCCGCCTTAGTATGGTCAAGATAAAGTACAGAGCTGAAGTTCAAATGTGGAACGTTTGGTCCCTTTGGCTTAATATGAGTGACTGTTCCTTTGAATGGGAGAATTATATCCTTAAACTCTGGCAAGACAGCCTTGGTATACCCATTAGTGGCAAAGACAACTTTCGATGCAATGGTGTTTCCTCTTGGTGTCGAAATCAAAATCTTACCATCTTCCAATTTTTTAAAATTGGTAACTGGGGTATTAGCTTGTAAGTTGAAATTAGGGGACTTGATCAATTTCTTCAACAATCCGGTGATGAACTTCCAGGGCCAGATACTTGCCGCTGGAGCAGTCAACGTTAATTCTGTATCACAGTGGGATACAACTTTCAGATTCTTGCCCCTAATAACTTGATAGGTATCTTTGATCTCTTGACTAATGTAAGGGTTAGCAAAGAAGTGTTTGAGCTCTTCTTCTACCTCGTCAATTTTTTGCTTGTAATAAAAAACATCACAGAGTCTTGTCAAAAGGTAATCGCACTCGATACCTTCTTCTTCAGTCAACCTCTTGATCTCACCCAAATGACGGTACTCGAACTCAACGTTCTTGGCAGCCTCTTCTAAACCGTACTCTTCCAGAATATCGTCATGCTGTGCGTAATAGAATGGCTTCACATGACCACCATTTCTACCAGTAGCCCCAGAGCAAATATTTCTAGCTTCTAAAATAGTAATTTTCAAATCTGGATTCTCCTTGGTGAGATAGTAAGCAGTGGATGAACCAGCATAACCTGATCCAATGATCAAGATATCTTGCTCCTCAGGGAGCTTATCCGTTGATCTATAGGTTCCTATAAAATCCTCTTCTGACAACCAAAATGGTTTGGTATAGTTGTCAACAGGGAAAAATGATACTGGCGATGGCATGACGAATATTATTGTTACAAAATTATGATAATCCCGATAATGAGAAAATCTCGATTAAATCTATATCTCGATGGACTCATAGAGGGCTTTATATATCATCAATGAAATCAGCTTTAAATTTGTTTACTTAGTTAATAAGCGATGATCAAAAATTTCTTATCGCAGTACATAAATTGGGCAATTGATACCGCGCGTTGTCGGAAATCTTCACTTTATCGATAAAATAATTAGTTTTTTTTTTTCTCAAAAAAGTTCGCCGATGGCATAGTTTACAATTTATACACTGCCGCTCAAAACTCTTGCCTCCAACCCCTTCTATCTCATCAGATCAGATCCTTATAAAGCTTGACTTTCAATCTAGGTGACTCCAAAAATTTTCTCTCTAATCTTTTTTTAGAAAGCTTGAAAGCTTCCGGAATGTCATCAAGCGGCTCACCAGTGGTAATTGACTTGGCCAACGCCTTAGCACTTAATAGGATTCTAGGCATTCCATGACCGGAAAATCCAGCTATAATATGACAATTTGCGTAATCCAACTGGTCTAAATCGCCAACATATGGAAACTCATCGTTGGTGACACTCAATATACCGGACCAAGTGTAATCATTGACCGTTGGGAATTTTTTCCATGTTGCAAACGCCTTTTGGGCGTAATTCTCCAAATACTTCTCTGTGGCTTTCAAATTATAAGAGTCATCTACATTGTTGAATTTTTCCTCCTTTTCCGAAGGCTCCTCGTAGAAAGTGTTTTCACCACCACCAATAATGATTGAACCATCAGGCCTGTTGATAAGGTAATCAAGGGAGCCATCTTCAAAGAAAAAACCACTGCTAAAATTTAAATGAGGAACAGCTTCACCTTTAGGTGCGATATGAGTAACGGTACCCTTTCTTGGGATGATCGCGTCGCTGAACTCGGACAACAAAGCCTTTGTATATGCGTTCGTGGCAAAGACAATTTTTTTGGCAATAGTCTCACCTCTATTGGTTTTGACTAGCCATTCACCATTTTCCAATTTCTCAAATCCTTGAACCAAAGTATTGGCTTGTAAATTGAAATTTTGCAATTTGATCAATTTTTTCAACAATCCGGTGATTAATTTCCAAGGCCAAAGACTTGCAGCAGGAGCTGTAACGCAATGTGTGGTGTTAGGATTCCCTGAGACTGTTCTAGCAGCTTCACCATGAATAACTTGATGGAGATCCTTGATCAGTTGAGGAATATGTGGATTTGCTTTGAAGTTCTTGATCTCTTCAGCATATTTTTCAAAAGCCAGTTCTGTTGGATAAAAATCACAAAGTCTTGTCAAATGGAAGTCACATTCAATATCCTCTTTCTCAATCAATCTTTTGATCTCACCGATGTGACGATACTCGTAATCAACATTCTTAGCGGCTTCTTCTAAGCCATATTCAGCCAGGACCCAATCATGCTGGTTATGATAAAATGGTTTGAGATGACCCCCATTTCTCCCTGTTGCACCAGAACAAATGTTCCTGGCTTCAAACATTGAGACTTCCAAATCTGGATTCTCCTCTAATAAGTAGTATGCCATCGATGTACCTGCATAGCCAGAACCGATGATCAAGATATCCTGACTTTTGGGAATTTCCTTGGTGGAACGGTATGTTCCAATGAAATCTTCTTCTGACAACCAGAATGGTTTGGTATAGTTCGCAACTGGGAAAAACGACATTTTTTGAGTATTCTTCTCTACTAGCAACTAGTACTTCTCACAGAACTTTGTCACATCATCTTGGCCCAGGCGCCCGAGTCGTCATTTATATATAAAGTGATGTCAAGCCAAAAAAATTCTCCCGCATTATTTACTTATCGCTTATCGTCTCAGGCAAAAGAAGCATCTGTTGCCGCCCACTTCTAAAAAAACAAATCTGTTCGCCTATATATCTGCAGGTCTTACCTTCACATCGGACAAGCTTTTTTTTTGAGTGATCCGGTACAACTCGACCAATACGGCCGGGAACTACTTGAGTTACTCGTTGCGCCTAAGTGTTGTTGAGCTCGGAAATTTTATTCAATAATCACAAGACAGAAGCGAAACTCGTATTCAATTAACCGCCCATATCTCTAGACATAAGAGTTTTAACAGGTTTGGTAACTTTGTCAATGGGGGCACCACATATTTATCAGACCACTTCGATGAAAAGAATGAAGCGCGAGCATTCGAGTCAAAGAGAGACTGAGGCTACTAGGTGACTGACTTGAACTGCAAAGTCTCTTTGCTAAAACTGACCGAACATCGAAGGGTTTTCATTAGCAGGGACTCCGAAAATTGACTCGTATACTTCACAAGCTGTTGATGAGCTTGACTTCGCCAAAACAACTGAATGAAATGGCCACGTTCGTTGACACATCCAGGAGTCAATTAGTCCTGCCACATAATTTTACGCTTGCCTCAAAAATTCTCGCAGCTATTCATGGTATACTTCTAAAAACTATTCCTCTCTTCCGCGTAGAAATGGAAGCCTATTTCATAAAAACCTCAAAACTGGCCAATACAGAATAAGCGGAGATGGGTGCTTCAACGGTGACGGAGCATGATTTCTCTCATTATACAAATAACGCGTGGTGATTGAAAAAAATCAAAAAAAACTTATATGAAAACACGAGAAAATCATCTAGGGTATAATCATACAACAAACATGATAAAACATGAGTGAAGATGACGTTGTCACTGATGCACTCGCATTGGGAATTAAGCATTTCAAATCTCAGAATTATCATAAGCTGTTGAAGGTTTTTACCAAGGCAATTGACTTGGCCACTTCGTATGACAAATTGGAGCTAAATGAAAGATACAACAAACTGATACATCCAAAACTACCTGTATTATTGGATAGCAGAGCTCTGACATATGAGAAATTGGGCAATTATAAGCAGGCGGGTAAGGATGGTGAAGAGCTAATTGATCTAGATCCTTTAAATTGCAAAGGTTACTTGAGGGTCGGTAAGATATTGCTCATACTTGACAAAAGAACGGAGGCTTACAGGGTGTTGACGAAAGGATTCAAGAAGATCAATACAGAAATTGAACAGAAGGGTATCAGACGGAGTCCACATTTTGATCAATTAACACGGCAGAGGAGGGAATTGATCATTTTGTTAAAGAATGAAGCTCGACAATTGACTGAGGGCCGAGATCAACGGCAACAAGAAGCCGAAGAACAACAACAAACTACTGACCACGACAAGACAGCAGCTCATCGGCAAAAGAATCTTGATCCCTTCAAAAAACTACCCTTTGAGATCACAAAGCAAGTGCTATTGCAACTTCGATTCCGAAACCTTCTCAGATTAATGTTGGTGTGTCAACATTGGCATAAATTGATTTCTGAAATTCCAGAATTGTGGGATCGAATTGAGATCAACAAGCCAATGAGTTCTGCAGCTTTCAAGAGCTTGTATAACAAGATCATTACAGCAAATAAGGGTCGATACAAGGGCAAAGTTGATTACATTCAATTCATACCGCGGAGATCAGATGAGAGGCTGATAATGAATATGGCATTGAATTTTGTCAAATTGCAAATCTATGGAATACAAACTTTCTTGATTGATTTTGATTTACGTGATTTACTAATCAAACTAACTAGCTCTAAATTGGCAAGGTATAACTTGAAGCAATTGAAAACGCTCAAGATTGATTGTGATGTTTATTCGAGATTTGAAAATTTCATACTTGAGTTGCTCCCAAATTTGGTAGATCTAGAAATTGCTATCACTGACATCAAACATCCACAGAATCTGTTAGAGCGTGAAAGAGATGATGAATTGATACAGCAATTAAAATCACAGTATGATTTACATAAAAGACGCTATCCACTAAAGAATTTGGCTATCATATACAAACAGAGTTCTTCATCTACGGTGATCCCATTTCTAAGTTTATTGCAAGGTAGAAACTTACCCAATTTGTTAAAATTGACAATGCTGGGGTTTAAAATCCAAGATTTAAGCATTTTTAATCAGCAAAGTTTGAAAGAAGTTATCTTGGAGCATAACTCGGAATTGACCTTATCGAATTTTTTATCAGAGACCTCTTCTCAAAATTGGGAGACTTTATATTTGAGAGAATCTAAAGTATCGATGTCGGCATCACTTCATCCAATTATTGGCGGTGATTCGCTGACAATGAGGTTGCAAAACCTTTCTCAATTACGTATCTTGGATTTGACGGGATGTTATTCGATCAATTTCAATTCTTTGTTGACATTGTTGAAGCTGACGCAGGAAAACTTGGAAGTGTTGAACATTGGAGCATGTCCCAACTTGGTTTGGCCATCCTCTGGATTTGAAAGAAACACCACCATTACCACCACATCTCAAAGCCGTACTGTGAATTTTGAGCAATTGATTAACAGTTGTCCCAACTTGTTACGATTGTCTTTAAACCAATCTACCAATTTAAATGATTTCACATTGAAAATCATAGGTGATACACTTATTGGGAGATATCAATTCTACAAATTGCAAAGTTTAGATCTTTCATTTAACAACATCACAGGTCATGGTCTAGTGGAGCTTTTCCATGTTGTCCAATATAAGAACCCAGTGAGGGTCAAGGTTCAAACCTTGATCGTGGATGGTAATGATATCAAAAATGAAACTTTGGAATATCTCAAGAAGTTAAAACTGGTTGATAATGTTCAATACGATTTCAGTAAGAGGTCGTGGAAGCAGTTTGAAGTCAATAGTTTTTCCCCCGTATGACATGATTTTACTGCGCTTGTTGAACATCTCATAAACATTTCAAATGAGATATCAACCTGACTACCAATGCAAAAAATGCTAATCCCATTTGCAGTATTTTTGAAAGGCGCGTACCAGTTGTTTCACTTGGTATGAGCGTGTGTATCTTATGGTGATGATTGCAAATTAACTACTCAATTGGTGTACTTTCACAGAAGCACAAAGCTGGAGATCAGATATGTAAGCGTGAAGACGTGTGACATAATCAACGATTTCACCAACAGGTTTAACATAGATATTGAGTCTTTTATCACTGTATTATATAAGAATGAGATAAGTTTCAGAAGAAAACCCATTTCAAAAAAAATGTATTTAAAGAAGCATGCTTATAGTAGTTTTCTATTTTTTTTGGCATTGACTCAACACCGAGTTGAGACAGTTTTTTGAAAAACATATAGCAACAACCACCTGAAGTAAAATTGATCAAATATTAATGAGCTAGATTAATAAAAAAAAAGAACACAAAAAATACATACCGATATTTTTTTCTTTGAAAATAAAAATTGCCACTGTTAAATGAGGTACAGGTGACAATACCCATGACGATGCATTTGATAATGACCCAAGGACTGCACCGAAGAGCTGACACATAGGCTCTTACCATCATCATAGAAGAGAAGATAACCGACAACAAAAACAAAACCAAAAAAAAAAAAAAAGAAACAAAGAAACCGACGACCAAAGCAATAATGGATATATAATGATATGTGATGACAACACAAAAGTCCAAAAAGAATAATTGGAGACAACATTCCAAATTGGAAACTGATGCATTTATACTCTTGCCACCTTATATATATCAAGCCCATATATATATATATATGAATTTGTGTATCATGTGTCAACTCAAGTAGTGCTGATTCATAAATGAACTTGATTGTGAGATCATGAAAATAGAAAGAAATTTTGATCTTGAGTGATTTTTAAAACTCTTCAACAACATCTTCAATCAGACGTTTCACCAACTCTAATGGGTATCCAGGTCCGTAACCATGACATCTTTCATTACCCTTCAATACGCTCATCACTTTCATGACATCAATCTCAAGATCTTCATTTTCAGCACTGTATTCATGCAAATAATCCCATACAGCGCCTATTGTCATCATATTATTACCATCAAATTCATATACCAACTTATCAAACGTTAACAGTTTATCAACGTCGTGGCCCGAATTACCAATAAAATCATTGATGAACATTTTTTTATCAACGGGGAATGAGAATTCACCATTAATATTATTATTGATACTTCCTTCTTGAGAGCTGTTGAAAGATGATGACGATGTATGATTAGTATCCACTATGGTACCACTTTTCAACAATACTTGGTTCTCGGTACTGAGTACAGTATTTTGCTTTCTCAACTGTTCCAATTCTTTCACCAATTTCTCCTTCTCTAATTCAGTCTTTGAAAGTTTTGAAGATAGTTCCTTCAACTTACTCTCCTTTCTCTCTCTAAACAGTCTTTGCAGTGCTCTATTCTGTGCCTTACGCCTCAGATACAACTCTTCTTCAGATATCTCTTGACCAGGCTTCTGGCCAAGCTGTTGTTGTTGTTGTTGTTGTTGTTGTGGCTGTTGTGATGATTGACGAATAGACTCTGGCGATACTGATGTGGGGTCCATAGCATTCAAAGCATTATCCTGTTCAATCTCCTTCTTAATACAGCCATCGATCAACTCATTTTCTAAAGTTGGTGATATGGAATCATTGCTCTGTGGAGGAGATAGTTGTGAGTTATTGTTGTGCAACATTGGGAGGTTTTGAGAAGTGTAATTGTTTTCCCAAAATATAGAGTCAGCTGTAAGGTTACCGTTGCTATGTGTAGAAAATGAGGTGTTATTATCGAGATCCATATTAATGTCCTGGTTATTCGGATTCATCTTGTATATGGAATCATCTTGTTGTTGCATAAGGTGTAATTCGTGCAACTGCAGCGGTGTCAAAGGGGTAGTTATGAAATCTGAGGAAGTATTAAAGTCCATCTTTGATGATGATAATGATAATGATGATGATGATGTCTTGTTATTGTTGTTGTTGAAACTTTTTTGATGATGATGATGGTATTAATGATAATTATAGATAAAAAATCTAATTATTAATAATAATTACATTTCTTCCATCAATCTCTCGACTTTTTTTTTTTTTTTTTTTTTTTCTTTCTCTTTCTTTTTCGCTTTTCACAAAAGAAAAGAGTAACAATTATGATTGCCTAACAAAGTAATTAAGACGAATCTGGTATTAGCCTTTTCAATTGTCTTTTTAACCTTCTTTTATGTCAATTTCATGTTGGAATAACTAGATACACAGGTAGATTGCTGAAAATGAGCTGCTGGCTGAATAGCAATAATCGCCTTTCAGATATATTGTTTTGAGGATTGTTTCGCAAACAAGTGGAGTACTTTGTGATTCATGGAATTTGATATAAACGTGAAAGATCATTCTTATCAAAGGTAAAAGTCAAGTTGTGATGGATGAACAAACACGTTTGAATTATGGCCCATTATTGGATATGACATTTAATATCATGTAGTTATTTGGTAACGACCACATCAGTAACTTTTGATTCTTAATTATTTTCTCAGTCTCGGCATAAATCTCAGCCAACCCAGTGTACAACATATGAAACTGATCACTCGATTGCAATCGATCCACAGATCAGAGCAATATCGAAATTAAATTCGTTTAGTAAGTAGTTATCTACAATTCAACTTTGGTACAGCTATTCAGTAAACATACAAACACGCACAAATATATATATACATATAAATATATATATATATTCTCTCTCCGTCTGTCTTTCAAAGTAATGCACGCATCAAACGCTGGAGACTATTTCATTTGCATGTTTCAAAACTTCAACCATCTTGACACACTCTTTTCTTCTAGCAACGGTGATTTCGTTTTCTTTGATCAATGAATCTAATTCATTGTTACCATATAATTTCTCCAACAAGACTTTTTGAATATCTCTCTTTGAAGTATTAATCAATTTCAATACAATAGATTTTGGAATGATATCGGCAACAGTTCTCTTCACAATATCAAAATAGGATTGGATTAACAACTTGATAACTTCTGTTTCTGCAGTTTCTCTCTCAGACATCTGTCCACTTGCTCTCAAGACAGGTGGAGGAGCTTCCATGGCAGCTAATCTTTTCTTATTTTTACTACTGAAAAATCCTGAGAAAAATGATGATTTTTCTTCATCTGAAGATGATGATGTAATTTGCAGTTGTTGTGGAGTTGGCGTTGTTTGTTTTGGTTTACCAGTTTTTGGATCCAATTGTACTTGCGGTGTTGGATGGAGTTTTTCTTGAACCATTGCCATTGCTTGTGGACCTTTTAACAAATCAGGATGAGCTGTGTTTATATAGTTTTCTTCGGCCAGAACTATATCTTGAACAAATCTATTTGTTGGTATCAAAGCTTCTCTAAGGTATTGTATAAAAATTTGCGAAATTTGTTCTTTCAATTGTGGATAACGAGAAAATTCTGGTTGTGATAAAATTTGTGATAATATTCTAACCAATTCATCAAAGATCAAATTGACACATCTCAAAGTAGGATCTTCGAATCTATGGATTTGTTGTTTGACCAAGACTTCAAATGCCTGTGTACCGACAAACAACGAAGGTGAAGAGCCACTTGAGTTATACATTATGGTTCTGATATCTGCATCTTTGATTTGATCAAATGGGTCTAATGCATTGACACCATTTTTGAAAATCTCATGAAATACAAAACTGATTCTGGCACCACCACTCAATTCCAATGAAGAAATTTCTTTGGATTCACCTTCCAAAATTCCAACATAATCTTTACAAAAATCGGTGATAACACTCAAGACAATACTATTTGGAGAATCAGCTAATTCTGGACCCAACGCGCTAAGTTCATTTTGATATTTCTTCAAAGCAGTTTCAATTCTCAATTTGATCTCTGGCAAAGTTTGCTTGATATGGTGTAACAAGATTGAATTTAATTTCTTGGCCAAATATGGAGTACCACAATAATGAGCTTTTGATCTATATGAAGGATGATTTTCAAAAAAATTCTTTTCATCTTGTAAAGCTTCTCTAATTGTTTTATGACTTTCGATATCCTTTTGACCTCTATTGATAACAGGAACGTAACCAAATCTCAATGGAATAACTCTACCAGCCAAGATATCAATGACATCAGTACCTTGATCCATCAAATCGACTTTTGTCAAGACACCAATGGTTCTTGTTCCCTCTGGGTCTACTTCTCTAGCCAATTTCAAACCATCAGAATTGGCTAAATCGGTATTTGCAGCATTGACACTAAGAATGATGGCATTTGGTTTACTGATGAATTTCATCAACATATCCTTAATCTGTTTTTCAATATCCTTTGGTTGATCACCAACTGGAACTTTAGTCAAACCTGGTAAATCCACTAATGTCAATGTCAATACATGTGGTGAATAAATTCTTAAATTGATTGGTACTGGACTGATACCTTTATCACCAGTCTTTGCATCTGTTTCTCTAACAATTTCATTTCTAATTTCATCAAAATTGAAGAATTTTTTACCAGGTAAATGTAAGAACTCACCCCATTCATCTGCATTATTTTCAGATTTATGTCCATCTTCATCTGTAGTTTTAATATCGATTAAATCATTCTTTGCACCCAATGCCGATGAGGAGTTGGCTCTTCTATTGATCAATTGTAAAACTAAAGGTCTTCTAGTGACAATACCAGTACCTCTTGGTAAGAAATCTCTTCCAACAATATTCTCCAAAACTGAAGATTTACCAGAACTTTGAGATCCAACAACTGTAATTTGAGGTAAATCTACTGGAGAAGAAGAGCCTCCACCCAAGGGCGCCAAGGCATCTTGTAATTTGTTGATTGTGGAAATTAAAGTCTCATCCATTATGATGTCTAGAATGTTATAGTTATATGTGGCTGAGATTGATTGAAACTAGCGATAAATAGTTGTGTTTTCAACAAACAGCCTTTCTTATATCTCTTTTATGAGTTTGCTTTTCTTTATCTATTTTTACCTTTTTATTGTTGTTGTTGTTCTCTTTTTTTTATTTTTTGGTTTCGTTTTTTTTTTGGGGCGCTCTCATTCAAATAAAAAACAAAAGTAGTGCTCGTAGTAACAATGTTCACCACCATTAGTTAGTTACACGACTGTCGCTGATATATTGTATTTATACAAAGATTCATTCCCTGATATGATTACAATCTATAGCACACTAAATTACATTATCAAAAGAGGAAATAGAAGAACTGTAAAACTGAATTCGAGCACGTATATAAAATCCCCCGAAAATGAATGATCCAAAAAAAAAAAAAAAAAAAAAAAAAAAAAAATAAAAAAAAAAAAAAAAAAAAGAGAAAGAAATTGTTGAAATTTTTTTTTTATTTTTTTTATTTTTATCTGCTTGATTCTTGTTGGAGAAGGAGGGGGGGGGGTAAGGGAGTGAGATGAAAATCAATTTTGTTGGAGCCGTTGGAC